>JACXGM010024192.1:0-15840 GCA_016801145.1 Umbra pygmaea
ATGAGGATTTTATAGTTTTTATCATTGTTCTGTGTGATGATGGAATAATGAGGATTTTATAGATTTATATCATTGTTCTTTATAATGATGGAATAATCAGGATTTTATAGATTTATATAATTTTTCTGTATGATGATGAAATAATAAGGATTTTATAGATTTATATTATTGTTCTGTATAATGATGGAATAATGAGGATTTTATAGATTTATATAATTGTTCTGTATGATGATTGAATAATGATGGAATAATTAGGATTTTATAGATTTATATCATTGTTCTGTATGATCATGGAATAATTAGGATTTTATAGTTTATCATTGTTCTGTACGATGATGGAATAATGAGGATTTAATAGATTTATATCATTGTTCTGTATGATGATGGAATAATGAGGATTTTATAGATTTATATTATTGTTCTGTATGATGGTGGAATAATGAGGATCTTATAGATTTATATCATTGTTCTGTATGATGATGGAATGATCAGGATCTTATAGATTTATATAATTTTTCTGTATGATGATGAAATAATGAGGATTTTATAGATTTATATCATTGTTCTGTATGATGATGGAATAATGAAGATTTTATAGTTTTTCATAATTTTTCTGTATGATGATTGAATAATGATGGAATAATCAGGATTTTATAGATTTATATCATTGTTCTGTATGATGATGGAATAATTAGGATTTTATAGATTTATATTATTGTTCTGTATGATGATGGAATAATGAGGGTCTTATAGATTTATATCATTGTTCTGTATGATGATGGAATAATGAGGATTTTATGGATTTATATTATTGTTCTGTATGATGATGGAATAAAGAAGATTTTATAGTTTTTCATAATTTTTCCGTATGATGATGGAATAATGAGGATTTTATAGATTTATATCATTGTTCTGTATGATGATGGAATAATGAAGATTTTATAGTTTTTCATAATTTTTCTGTATGATGATGGAATAATGAGGATTTTATAGATTTATATCATTGTTCTGTATGATGATGGAATAATGAGGATTTTATAGATTTATATTATTGTTCTGTATGATGATGGAATAATGAGGATCTTATAGATTTATATCATTGTTCTGTATGATGATGGAATAATGAGGATTTTATAGATTTATATCATTGTTCTGTATGATGATTGAATAATGAGGATCTTATAGATTTATATTATTGTTCTGTATGATGATGAAATAATGAGGATTTTATAGATTTATATAATTGTTTTGTATGATGATGGAATAATTAGAATTTTATAGATTTATATAATTGTTCTGTATGATGATGGAATAATGAAGA
Organism: Umbra pygmaea; assembly: GCA_016801145.1. Taxonomy (NCBI): domain Eukaryota; kingdom Metazoa; phylum Chordata; class Actinopteri; order Esociformes; family Umbridae; genus Umbra; species Umbra pygmaea. The sequence continues at coordinate 1,322 of JACXGM010024192.1, forward strand.
TTTTATAGATTTATATCATTGTTCTGTATGATGATGGAATAATGAGGATTTTATAGATTTATATAATTGTTCTGTATGATGATGGAATAATGAAGATTTTATAGTTTTTCATAATTGTTCTGTATAATGATGGAATAATGAGGATTTTATAGTTTATATCATTGTTCCGTACGATGATGGAATAATGATGGAATAATGAGGATTTAATAGATTTATATTAATGTTCTGTATGATGATGGAATAATGAGGATTTTATAGATTTATATTATTGTTCTGTATGATGATGGAATAATGAGGATCTTATAGATTTATATCATTGTTCTGTATGATGATGGAATAATGTTTATTTTATTCATTTATATAATTGTTCTGTATGATGATGGAATAATGAGGATCTTATAGATTTATATCATTGTTCTTTATGATGAAGGAATAATGAGGATTTTAGATTTTATATAATTGTTCCGTATAATGATGGAATAATTAGGATTTTATAGATTTGTATCAATATTGTTCTTTCTGATGATGGAATAATGAGGATTTTATAGATTTATATAATTGTTCTACATAGAGAGATTATAACTAATGCTAATTTTCAAGTCCTGTCCCTGGTTGGGCTTTTTTAAATAAAAATCATTTTCTCCATGGAAAAGAAAGGGTATTAAAAAATTCCATGACCTTTTTGAAAATGGAGTCTTCTCTAGTTTTCCCAACTTGGCTGCTAAATATGCTTTGCCTCCATCACACTTTTTTCGGTATCTGCTGATGAGACATTTCATTTCTTCTGAATTTGCATGTTTTCCTTCTCTACCCTCTACCCAGCCATGGGATGAGCTACTGACTCTCTCACCTCAACAGAACTCACTGATTTCACGGGTCTATTCATTGATAATGTATTTTGATAAAACTCCACCAACAGATCAAAATCTGCCTGGGAGTGAGAAATGGGTCTGGAACTTTCAAATGAGTTCTGGGACAGAGTGACTGAGAGAGTAAGTTCCACCTTATCTTGCGCCCGTCTTGGACTTATTTAGTTCAAGGTGGTCAATAGAGTTAACTACTCTAAGTCCAGACTGTCTAGAATGTACTCTACAGTGAAATATGTGTGTGACAGATGTCATTCCTCCCCATGTGACCTCTATCCAATGTTTTTTTTGTGCGCTAAACTGAGCAACTATTGGAATTACACATTTTATATCCTATCCGAGGCACTAAAAATTAATTTGATTCCGTGCCCTCTGATTGCAGTGTTCGATATCCCAGGGGACCCTCTCTTGTTAAACTATAAAAATGCTGATATCATTGCTTTTACCTCATTATTAGCCCGCCGCAGAATCTTGCTGCAGTGGAAATCTTGTCAGCCCCCCTAAACATCCAGTATACTACAGTTTTCCAACCTCGCGCGCGACAATGTGATGTCACGGGAGCGCCAGAACTATTTATACTTGTTCGTGGTGCTCGCGACACTAGTTGCAGTCTTCTCCTGAACAGAGGTGTCTCAGCTGAGGAGAGGCTACCGACTTTGATATTTTTACGGATTAGAAGAAGAAGAAAAAGGTAAACGATGGCAAAACGGGCAGCAGCATTGACGTTAATGTCAACAGTGGCTAAGATTATCTTAACTGTGTTGTTTGAACCATTTACAGTTTTATTATGAACCTCTAACTGTGTTAAAAAGAACCTCTAATTGTTATGAATTACGGCTGGGATAAACGATTATTTTTTAAACGATTGATCTAGCGATTATTTTTACGATGCATCGATTAATCTAACGATTCGTTTTTTCAGTTCGATTCGATTTCGATTCGATTATCAATTATCTCCCGATTAATTGACTAATAATAGCAATTTATACATTTAATATAATAAACCAACAACAAAGAAACACAAATGATTTTTCTATGTATCCACCTCAGCCCATAGGCTACACTCTTAAAAATAAAGGTTCTTCAAAGTTTCTGTGTGGGGGTAAATGGTTCCTTGAAAAACCTTTAACATCTAAAGAACCTTTCCATTGCACAAAAGGTTTTTTGTAGCGCCAAAAGGTACTTTAGATTATGAAATGGTTCTTCACCACCATCTCATGTGACCTTACATTTTTGGAGTAAATTTGTGTTTCCCATGCATTGATTTATTTGTGGTGGTTTGCCACAATCTCTGCACTGACCGCTATGAATAGATTTGTGCTTCCTATGTTAATTAGGCTGCAAAATATATTTAAACTTATATTAGTAACATAAAAGGCCACATGTTTAGTATTGGGCAGTTATGCATTATTTTCACATTTCTTAATGGCACTAAGAAAAAATAGGTTCTTCAAGGAACCTTTCAATGAAAGGTTCTTTGGGGAACCAAAAAAGGTTATTCTATGGCATTGCTGTGAAACACCCTTTTTGGTTCTTCCTGGCACCTTTATTTTTAAGAGTGTATGCACTTTGATTAAATATCAACAAGTAGGCTAATTAAATCCTATGTGTGTAACATAAACGTCACTTGCGCCGTCACAGCATGACAGTGAACACACAGTTGCATGCCAGGACTATAATGGGCGCCAATATTCCGTTTAAAACCGGAATAGTCCTGGCATGTAACTGTAACGACAATCAATGAAGACATACAGTAACGTTACAACCGTTTGTGGACTTAGGTTGCATAAGCGTGTAATTTCACACCTTGAATACAGACTATATTACGTATAGTAATCAATTACACTGTAGCCTAAAACTTTAGGTGTTGACAACGTAGTATAGCCTACTCCATCATAAAGTGGGGAGTTGAGAAAAAAACTTACGGTGCTCTGTCATTTGCAGTTGCTCCCGGGTGGCACCTCTTCTGGGGTCGATTGCACCAACTGGACGTAAAAAAGTTGGTCTTAAATCCTAGGTCGGGCGTAGCTACGTCCGAGGTTGTGTGTGTAATTTACACCTGTTGCACCAAATAAAAATAAGACTAGTCGTTGCTAAGTCCAGTGTAAGTAATGCGCGTCCGTGAGATCAGAATATTCTTAGTGATATAGTTGCTAGGCAGTGTTATTTCCTTAATTAATCCAACTAGATAAAATGGACAAAGACCGTTTTAAACGTTCCAACGTTGCCCCCTGGCAACGGTTTTGCTCCATAACCCACAGATTGTAAAAGAAAAGAGAAAGTATTATTAACATACTTGCATTTTATTGGTTTGTATGGTTAAAAATATATTATTTTCATGTAATTGATCCCTAAATTCGATGTGCCTGCGAGAGCAATAATATAAAATAAATCCTGTTTACGAATAAAAGCCAAAGAATGTGTGCGTGTGATGTGCACTACGGCATGAAAAATGGACTTTAGATAGAAAAAGCAATTTGCATCGTCCTAACTTGAGAAAGATAACAGAATATATATTCACCATTTAGCATGAGGAATGGCAGTGAAGTGTCAGTCTTAACAAGCATTAATATTCAATACAGTTGTGATGGAAAACATATTGTTTTACGTATTGAGATCGACAGCTGAAAGTGACTGATCAAGATAACAGTAATGTTACTTCAGTTTTGACAAAAAACGTTGGCTATTTCCAGGCATTTAATTAATAGTTAAAGCTGAAAGACATATCTACATATCTTACACGTATTTACCCTTAAAAGTAGGTTACCTTTGACTTTTACTAATCTGAAACGCTTGTTCAAACCTGATAGCTGCCTACTCAATCAGCTGTTAATTCATGGCTAGTTATTAGTACGATTTGTGGTCGTTGCAAACGTAAATAACGTGCCCTGCATTTTCGATTGTACAAAACGGTCTTTCTCCAAAGAAATTACAGCTAAATCTTAATGCAATCAGAGTCAGAAAATTTGGACATTTTAAATAATTTATATAAATCGCCACCCTGCGAATCTGAGAATCTAAGACCAGGCGTAGCTCATTGAGCGCCTACGTCCAACTGGTGCAACAGGTATAAATATAAAGTCCAAAGTAAAGGGCATTTTAGCTCGGACGTACAGTAACGACCTATATACGTCCAGCTGGTGCAACCGGCAGGTGCTGGTGCATTGCCGTGAGGCTAGAATGGAAAGCCATCTCCATTTTGCAAAGACAACTTATCACAGAATTGTTTCCTTTTAAATTAAATTATTCTTATACTTTAGAGGAACGAGTGAGTGCCGCCTTGCACTTCTGAAAGTCAAAGGAGCCACTGGTGTTGCTATTACTCTCCGGCGCCACTATCTTTGTTTTGGGTCTGACGAATCGACGCGCATATTTTGGGTCAACGTATTTTTTGCGTCGCGACGCGTTGTCCCAGCCCTTTTATGAATCGTTTACTGTATCTTGAAATATTGGAATAAAATTGGAATAAAAAAAGAATTGTTTACTGTGCACTCAAACTCGTTCATGCTTCCTGTTTCCGTTTTGTCGCGTGCCCCTTTGACGTCATTTTGACGTCACTCTGGCGCGCGCCCGGTTGGGTGCGTTAAGTATACTGTGGGCATTAGGCTCTCTATGGCTAAGCGATGTTTTGTCTTTTCTACTACTTGAGAAAATTAAGTATACCGTGAGCGGATCATACTAAACATTTCCATATAAATGGCAGATTTTTATCTCATGTTTTAATAGTTTACGAATAGTTTTAAAATATCTATAAATAAATATATAAAAATATTTCAGCTCATTCATTTACATGAACAGGTATGTAAACATTTCGTATAGCTCTGCACACTGCTGTTGATACAATGATGTGTTCGATGACAAATGCAGTTTAAAGTGTAGGCTCAGTATTCTGGCCTGATTTGTCATTTGGTTAGTTTGCACTAGCGGTCGACGAGGTCAACTCAGATAGTTGAATACATGCTTTTGGCAGGTGGATTTTCATCATTCAGCAGATGCTCTTATTCACAGTGACTGAAAGGAGGGAGTGTATACATCTTTGCATTGGTCTGGCGGGGGAATTGAACCCACGACCTTGGTGGTACGTCCACCATGCTCTCACCCATTGGACCACACAAGGATGTAGACCTGTATTTGTATAGTAGTTGCTGAGCTGTTTTGTTTACTCATCCATTTTTTTCTATACAGCCATTTCTGGGGAACCCTGACAAGCTCTTTAAGTCGAACCCTTTTAATTTTCCCTCAAAGAACAAGAACCTTTCGATGAACCTTTTTGGGTTGATCTGTAGGGTGTTCTTTTGAGGAAGTGATAGAATTATTCAATTTATAGAATAAACTATTTTCGGATCCTCCAACATAATTTAATTATTTGTGTAACATGAGTTAATGCCAACTGTGAATTATGATTTACATGGGTCTTTGTGTTTTGACCCGGGATGCCTATTCTCCAGTCCATACAGCACTTAAACAAAAAAAGATTTGAAACATACAAAATCAGCTGGACAGTTGGGGGGTCAGTGTGGCGTAGTGACCTGAGTCGCTGCCATGCAGGACAATCTACCTCATTGATAGTCAGTTGTTCGAGCCTGAATATGGCTTTGCCATACTTTGCCCAAAACTCCCAACACAAGGCAGCTCAAAGTGGCATAGTGCTGCCCAGGATTTGGGATAGATAAGTTGGATTATCTACCTTGCCACATTGCTCTCCAGTGACTCCTTGTGTGCAGCTCAGGGTCCTGTAAATTCAGTATAGTGTGTTAAGTAAGTGTCAATCATCCTGTACATCATCTGACTAAAGGCTTCCTTTTTGGATTTGCGGTGCAAAAAAGAATCAGCAGCTGGGCGACATGTGGTTGGATAAACCATGTGCATTGCCTTCACCATCCAATAGATCTGTCCTAAGAGTTACAGAGCTGCCGATAAGGCAAGACTAGAGGGAAAAGGGAGGAGAGTACATTTGGAAAAATCACAAAATAAAAAATGTCTGCTAAAGAGCAGCAGATTTTACAGCACCAATAAAGCTGACATCAATGTAAGGTTAACCTGGGATCCTCAGTATTTCTTATTCCTGGTTCTTTGGGTCTGTGAGAAGGCAAGCTAACTGGTGTGCATAGATGTAGCTGATTCATTTGGAGGTGGGTGATTTCCAACAGGGGACAGCTCATTCACTCTGAACAAACACTGAGTAAAGTACAGTAGTTGCTGAGGTGTAGCAGTAATAACAAGGTGTCACTGGGAAGTACCAGTGTTTCTCAGTGGGCCTCCATGAAACCACAGCTTGGTGCAATGGCTGTAGAACCTCAGATATACTGTACAAGCAGCGTGTGGAAATATGGAATTTGAGTGATTGTGTTTTGTTCAAGCTGTGCCAGGCAGTCCTGGTCACCAGTACAGTCATCTAAAGCCTCCTTCAAAATGATCAAGCCCCTTTTTTGTAATTATGAGCAAACCTGGAATATATTTTACAGTATTAATTAATCAACCAAAATGTAACTTTTCTTAAACTAAATGTATTTTCCAGTATATTAAGTGTCACAATTATTAACTTACTTACTGTCAGTGCCAGGATAATAATATATAATAATCATGGGGTCATTGTCTAGCCAGAGAATTCACATTTGACCAAAGTGTCTTGCCAAAGAAACCAGTTTTTTGGCTAAAATGACTTGGTGATTGGTTGAGGTCTTGCTGCTATAGACTATAACTCAGCAGGAACAGGGGAAGCTAAACGGAAAACATCAAAGATCCAGAATCATATTTCATTAGAGAATGATAAACATTTACTCTGAAAAATAATGTTAGTATGAAGACTTGTTTTTACGTATTTCTGAGCAACGGCAATACTGTAGCTCATTACCTATCATACAAGCCTTGTTGCTGACATTTTTTAAAGTTTACTCAGTACTACTTGGCAGTGGTTTTACAAACGCCTCCATGATGACTTGTTTGCTAGGTTTCCTTCATTTACCCTCTGACTCATGCTGATGGAACAGTCATGTGCATTGATGACATAATGTTCTCTTTGGTTCTTATAGGTTCTAGGACATGATGTCCTCCTGGGTTCTCATGAATTCTAGAACATTATGCCATTCTGGGTTCTGATAGGTTCATGGATATGATGTCCTCTGGGAATTTGACAGGTTCTTGGCCATGAAGTTCTGATGTCCTCCTCAGCTCTGAGGAAGTGTCAAAGTCCTTCTGTCACTGGAGAGAACATCTGGTGTAGGTCAAGAAGAATGGAGAATGCGGGGTGTTGGGGGAAATATAGAGAGATGGAGAGGGGGTGGAGTAGTTGGTGAGAATGGAGAGAGGGGGACGTGAGGGGAGAAATGATGGGGGGTGTTCTAATTTAAATGCACCATGAGATAAAGATGATGAGGAGTATTCCACTAATGTGTCAGGGTTTAGCTTTGTGGCTGTACGTTGGATGTTTTCAAAGAGAAAGATGGTCTGACTCCAGCGTTTAGTTTTTATGTGAGTCACTAAGTCCGTTCCTTCACTTCTTAAGTTCACTCCCAGTAACCAGTCCTGTGCTTTAATTTTTAGTCATGACAGAGCAAATGACAGATTCTAGAACATAATGTACTCCTGGCTTTAAACATGAAAACATCCGGGGGTTGTGATGTAGACTTGCTGTCCTCTTGGGTTCTGATGAAATAACTCAGAACACGGTAGAGGGTGGGTGGTGGAGAGGGGGAAGGGAATACAATCGAGAGAGAGAGAGAGAGAGAGAGAGAGAGAGAGAGAGAGAGAGAGGTGTGGTGGTCAGGTGCTTTAACCCAGGAAATGACACACAGCAATACAGCTGTGATGAATGTGGGTCAATGTTTAACTTTGGGAAGACCGTATGTACAGCAGTGGATCTATTTATCATCTTAAGCTCATCTTAAGCACAGTAATTTCAGGTTGTCACGCATGTGACATGTACAGTTCATGTAACTGACATGTGCTGTTCATGTAAGTCACGTGTGCTGTTCTTGTGAAGTGTAGGATTTTATTGGCAGTTAGGTAGTTAGCTGGTTAGTCAGTTATTTGCTTAGTCAATTCAGTTGTGTAACATGGGACAGAGCGATGTGGAGAAGATAGGAGGCTGGAGAGGAGGACAGAGCGATGTAGAGAAGATAGAGGAGGCTGGAGAGAAGGACAGACAGAGCGATGTGGAGAAGATAGAGGAGGCTGGAGAGAAGGACAGACAGAGCGATGTGGAGAAGATAGAGGAGGCTGGAGAGAAGGACATATGGGGCCAGAGTGAGTGACGGACTGAGAAGGCAGAGGTGAGGGGAGGACTTGAATACAGAATGTACTATACAGAGTCTGAGTCACTGGTTTGCACTTCTTTAGTTCCTAGAGACCGTTGGTTGAATGGAAAGGAAACTGAAAACATGAATGAGCATAGAGGCGAGATGACAGAGATGGTGAACATGCTTCTTCATCCCATCATGCATCCTAAACTCATCCCAGTCCCAGAACCGTCCCAATTACAACCGTCCCAATTACAACCGTCCCAATTACAACCGTCCCAATTACAACTGTCCCAATTACAACTGTCCCAATTACAACTGTCCCAATTACAACTGTCCCAATTACAACCGTCCCAATTACAACCGTCCCAATTACAACCGTCCCAATTACAACCGTCCCAATTACAACCGTCCCATCTACAACCGTCCCATCTACAACTGTCCCATCTACAACCGTCCCAATTACAACTGTCCCAATTACAACTGTCCCAATTACAACTGTCCCAATTACAACTGTCCCAATTACAACTGTCCCAATTACAACTGTCCCAATTACAACTGTCCCAATTACAACTGTCCCAATTACAACTGTCCCAATTACAACTGTCCCAAACTGAAGTTGAACTGTCCCTAAATATAAATACTATTTTTTACGTTTTAATATGCCAACATTACTGTAGATCATTGAGGCAGTCTATAAACTTAAAGTGGAACTGACAGCATTTTAACTACTTTCAAATTGAAGCAGACAGATACACTAGTGTTCAAAAGTTTGGGTCATTGTTTTGATGGAATTTGATTCCTTCATTCAGGAAGGTGGCATTAAATTGATCAGAAATTATAGTCAAAAAAAGATTTATTACTAATGAGCTAGAATATTTCATTAGGACACGAAATGGCAGCTGAGAATGTTGCTTTGTAGTTGTATGTGAATAATTTATCATAAATCAGTCATTTCAAACAGAGAGAGACATTTTTAACACTGGTCCAATGTCTTGGATATATATAACATTTAACGCAGCCTTGGTGAAAGAAAGTATACATTTTTGTAAAAACCTGAACATTTGTGGGTACCCTAAACTTCTGAACACAAGGGGATGTGTCATATATATTTGTTATGCTTTAAAACCAGCCTCATGACGTTTTATGGAATTCAATGATGTAGAGTAAAGCAGTATAAATAAGGAAGTATAAATAGCAATTGGAATGTTGGGGAACAGTGAAGAGTCATACTTTTGTGAAAATTCTATGAAAGTATTGAACCTTATTTATCACATTATTTGCTTTTTCTTAAGGAGCGAAAGCATAATTCACATTCTAATAATAATGTGCCTATTTGAACAACATTGGAATGGTTTTCTAAGATTTTATATTTACATATCCTATATCACTTTGCATTTAACCTGTAGTCAATATCCGATCATTGCTAATTATTTTTAAAATGTCCTGACATGCCGTTCAAATGCAGAGATGGCTTTAAGTCATTTTATACAAGTCTACGTCAAGTCTCAAGTCACTGCATGCAAGTCCAAGTGAAGTCTCAAGTATTTTAGGCTCGAGTCCAAGTCAAGTCTCAAGTCTTAAGTTGTATAGGCTATAGTCATAGTCTGTTAGTCTAAAGCAAGTCCTTTCAACTTAAATTGCATTTCATGGAAATTTCTATTATTTGATGGGCTATTTTTTATATCATCAGCTGACAATCTTTACAATAATACTAAAATGTGATGTTTATTCTATCTTCAGACCAATTTATTTTCTGAATTCATAAAGGTGTTTGTTTGCTGTCAACATATTGGGACAACTAGATGTTCCTGCAACTAGAATAACACAAATAATCTTATTTCTTTTCTCAAAGCAGTATAAAGACAACATCAAAAAAAGATTGATAACAATTTGCTATCATGTAATACCAACTAAAGAAGAACTGGTCATCTTTAACTTGGCACAGAAATTAATGTGATGGAGCCAAAATGCCACATCTTTAACGAGATGAGGCATTTTGGCTACTACAGCAATCACAATGAGAATGAGATTTTTATTTAATATTTTCCAGAAATAATAATAACCTAACTGTAAGTATTGGAAAGTAATGCAATCTTCATGAAATCCAATTATTAGTGAATTTTTTTCAAGCAATAGCCAATGTTTTGCATCCCTACTGTCATTGCCAATCTACCAGAACAGTAATTGGTTTATGGTCCCTTACACAGATCCTAGCGATAGAACAGATGATTAAGTGCTATCAAGCTTTATTTTGGATACAAAACTATAGCGATACTAATTGTAGTTGTTTTCTCTTGATACTGTGTAATAATGTCAACTTTCTTTGACCATGATCAGGTCATTGACCTGAATTGCGTTGTCGATCTCGAACGAAGGGGAAGTTGAAATTGAATATCAGCTGACTATCAAACGTCCAGCCAACTTCACCGCGCTAGTTAAACCACAGGTTTTGCAACAAGCACTTTTGCTTCCTTCAATTTTAAAGTATTTTTAGCCAAGTGACAATTAGGGTTGGGTATCGTTTGGATTTTAATGATTCCGATGCCGAACCAGTACTTTTAAAACGATTCCGATTTCTAAACGATTCCTAAACTCTTAAGAGTTTTTTTATAGAAAATTATTTAAATTTAACAATATATTAATGTTTTAAATTACCTAAATATATATTAATAAACCTAAGTCGCCTAACACACAACTACAATAATTTAATAATAAATAACAGTTACACTATTAACAAGTAACAACAAAATAAATGTTGAGTTGGTATGCTAACTAAACCAGCTTCAAACTTTAGCAGTTCTTTTGCAGAAAAATGACCATATATGCCTTCTCTGGCAAGTGTCACACCCACACCATCTTCGAGGACCTTCCGGTTCTCTCAGTCACCGCAATACTAGGATTTCATTAGTGTCAAGTCCAGGTTATATTGTTCAGCGGTAGTACCTTATATGTTATTGGTTAGACGAGGGTAAGTGGACCTCTAGCCTTCTCTATGTTTCATTATAGACACCAGTGTTCCGTTACGCAGCTGTTGCCTATTGTAATTAAGAGAGTATATTACCAGATCATTTGTGGCCTGTATTTTGTTGGTTAATCCGCTGGTGTACCTTGTCTTGTTCTCGATCATGACATGTGTATGTTATATTGAGTATCTGATTAAAACCGCCATACCTTCGATTGCTTCCATTCGTTATTCATTGGGACTGAGCGTGACAGCAAGACTGTACGACGTGCTCTCCTGGCTTATTCTTTTGCGCTACCGTATCTCAGACGTTCTCCCAAATGACGTTCTCAGGAGACTATTTTGAACATGATTTAAATTGTATGCCAACATATTTATGGTGGTTTTATGTTGAGCTGCCCGTTTTGTTATTAGGCTATATTCATCCATCTATTACGTTGCACCTGCATGTTTCATTTTGCCGGTTCATGCAAGAACATTCCACACATTCCATAGCATTCTAAATTATATATTAACGTTCACGGTTAAGGTTCGCTATGTGGTTACCATTGATTGTATATGTTGTTACTGAGGTTAAAGGTTAGGATTAAGGTTAACGTTACTAAAAAATATTATAGTATATTATAAAATAATATAATGTGCAACACGCTTGCATCACGCTGGAACGGAGAAAAACACACAAAGCATCCTTCTGGATTTGAACTCGCAAACTCCGGGATGAAAGTTAGGAAAGTTTTTGGCATTTTAAAAGTAGCCTACATTTACGGTATCTAGCTAACGGTGGACTACAGAGAAAGTGTGACATTTTTACGTCCGTTTCGCAGCATCAGAGGGAAAATACTTCAGTCGACATATTAAGGAATCGAAATTAGGAACCGAAATTTGCGTTCTGATCCGGTCAGATTCCTCCCGGTTACGCAGGAACCGGTTCCATAGTTGAACCGGGTTTCGGTACCCAACCCTAGTGACAATACAAATGGAACATGGCCACTTCCACTAGCCATTTTGTCTGTTGGTTTCCTGCACACTTCTCTGAGGAGAATTGTAGGCTACTAACGTTACACACGTAATTAACTTTAATCAGCTATTGTTTCGCATGGCACAAGTCCAATGATTACAAGTCCAAGTCGAGTCTCAAGTGTTTTCAACAGATCACGAGTCAAGTCACAAGTCAATTTATTGATGAGTTAAGTGCGACTCGAGTCCAAGTCTGTGACTCGAGTCGCCAACTCTGCTCAAACGTGCAATAAACCTGCATTTCTTCGGTTTTCAAAAAAGCTTAAATTACAAGTTTTGCAACTTCAGATTTTCCCTCTATATGTTTACAAATTATGCCCCTTTCAGAAGCCAAAATATCAACATAGTGCCAGGCACTTTTTGACTCAAATTAATTTCCATATGTGCTGTAGTGTTGATTTGCAGCTGTCTGTGAGTAGTTTAGTGTACGCTGAATAGTCTTGAAACAAACAGTAATGATTAAATTCTGAGAAGTCAAACAAGGAAATGGTTTTACAAATCTGTAGTTTACATACGTCCCTCTAGGGGTTGGGGGTAATTTTTTGAAATAACATTTCCTATTTTTCACACGTCACTATAAATTGTGGCCCTTCACTTTGTTTCAAAAGCTGAATGTGGCCCTCAAGCAAAAAAGTTTGCCCACCCCTGCAGTAGAGACCTTCTACAAGTTCTGTCGGGTTTTGTCACAGACAACTTTATTTACAAGAGCTATAAAGAAAAATATAGTATACTACATTTATAATAAAGGAAACAAGTGTTGAACTAATGAAATGACACATTGAAGTGATTATGCTTTTATTAATTACTTTACATTTAAAATAAATAATTGTATCATTTTCTGCAATTGACTATATTTACCTTTATTATTTGGCCTTACGACTGGGAGATATGGAACAAAATGAATATCTCGATATATTTTGTAGCTTTAACGACTAATGATATGTATCTTGATATTTAGTTATTTTAAAAGTTTGTAAAATGTGTAGCCATATGTAAAGAAAAAGGGGATTATTTTTATTGATATTAACAAGTGAATGAATGCACTTTCTTTGTCAAAGAGGTATGCAAGACACATACACTGTTTTGTAATGTTTACCAATCTCTGTCAATTTAATATTAAAATGTACTTTAGTAAAAGAATATTGCACAATCGTATTAGATGTGGTGAGTAAGTATGACAAATATGTCAGCTCTATTTTGTATGCAGAGGTTCTCAATCTATTTGGCATGTTGCAATGACAGTGGCTAACAGTGAGTCACATTAATAAAGAAACAATATTAAATAATTATATTATAGACAGGCTTGTGGGCCCAAGTTTAGCTGTCCAAAATTGCAGGTTGAGAAGCACTGCTTACCTAGGCTACTGGTGATCAATTAACTGCTGTTTTTGAAAGCTTTTTTTTGTGAAGGTTTAAAATAGTATCGCTTTTGGCTCAATGATTTCTAAAAATGTTTTAACGATTCAGCCTATTTGCAGATTTGAAAAAAGCAGCCTGTTCACTAATGATACGCTCTGCAGATATGTATCCACAAGGTTAAAAAAGCAATACAAGCGATCTAATAAAAATGACTGGTGGTGATGTGTATTTGAACACTTGTCATGCTCCCATAACATTTGTGCCTACATTTACATTTTTACATTTAAGATTTGCTCAGATTTTACTGCCATGTGTTTATTTAAAAACGATCATGATAAAATTATGTTACTGCAGCAGTTTGCTGAACGTCTCTGCTGGAGCCACCAGCTTTTCAATTTCTCTTCCACACACTTCTCCCGTTCTTCTATGTTTATTTTTATTTTTTATTTTACCTTTACCAGGTAAGTTGACTATGAACTAGGGATGCTCATATTGACCGTTTAACCGTTAACCGAAACTAAAACGTTTGACCGATTAATACTATCAGTTAAACGGTTAAGAAGTATTTTTTATTTTTTACGTATATATAGCCTATATTAGTTAAATCACGTGGTGCGTTGACACGCGCAACCAGAGCCTGACGCTTTGTTTTGAAAGGTGGGGAGAAATATACCGGCTGTCTGTTTTGCATCTGCAACGTGTTCTTCATTTAAAATGACAAGCCTTGAACATTTATGGTGACTGTGATATTAACTTGCGCTTTCATTTTTTCATGTACAGAAACGTATAACGCTATCGTATTGGGAAGCATATATTATTTTATCGGCTATAATTCATCATACTCCTGATGCATTATAGCCGACAAAATAAGGTTACCTTAAAAACAACACACAGTGATTGACAACAAGCATTTTATTTTCGGAAAGGACCGTAATGGTAATTTCAATGAAATGGGAGCGCTCGGCAGTTATTGTATAGTTAGTAACATAACGCATAGCAAGCGTTATCAACATTTTGTTTTGTGTTAATGAAATATAGCCCTTATTTGCAATAGGCCTCCTGTAAGCAACAACC
>JACXGM010024193.1:0-15840 GCA_016801145.1 Umbra pygmaea
GAAGAAAAGAGAGCTGAGCCAGAAGGCAAAGCTCTCAATCTACCGGGCAGTTTTTGTTCCTACCCTCACCTATGGTCATGAAGGCTGGGTCATGACCGAAAGAACGAGATCCAGGGTACAAGCGGCCGAAATGGGTTTCCTCAGGAGGGTGGCGGGCATCTCCCTTAGAGATAGGGTGAGAAGCTCAGTCATCCGTGAGAATCTCAGAGTAGAGCCGCTGCTCCTTTGCGTCGAAAGGAGCCAGTTGAGGTGGTTTGGGCATCTGGTAAGGATGCCCCCTGAGCGCCTCCCTAGGGAGGTGTTCCAGGCACGTCCAGCTGGGAGGAGGCCTCGGGGAAGACCCAGGACTAGGTGGCGAGATCTCTTTTAGAGCAGTGATGATTTGGGGCTGTTGCTGGGCATCACAGACTTTAAACTCCCTCCAAAGATTTTATATGGGGTTGAGATCTGGTGACTGGCTAGGCCACTCCATGACCTTGAAATGCTTCTTACGAAGCCACTCCTTCGTTACCCGGGCGGTGTGTTTGGGATCATTGTCATGCTGAAAAACCCAGCCACTTTCATCTTCCATGCCCTTGCTGATGGAAGGAGGTTTTCACTCAAAATCTCATGATACATAGCTCCATTCATTCTTTCCTTTACACAGATCAGTCATCCTGGTCCCTTTGCAGAAAAACATGCCCAAAGCATGATGTTTCCACCCCCATGTTTCACAGTAGGTATGGTGTTCTTTAGATGCAACTCAACATTCTTTCTCCTCCAAACACGATGAGTTGAGTTTTTATCAAAAGGTTCTATTCTGGTTTTATCTGACCATATGACATTCTCCCAATCCTCTTCTGGATAATCCAAATGCTCTCTAGCAAACCTTAGACAGGCCTGGACATGTACTGGCTTAATCAGGGGGACACGTCTGGCACTGCAGGATTTGAGTCACTGGCGGCGTAGTGTGTTGCTGATGGTAGCATTTGTGTTGCTGATGGTAGCATTTGCTGATGGTAGCATTTGTTACTTTGGTCCCAGCTCTATGCCTTCGTCAGGGGCACTGACTGGAGAACCTAACCTGCATGTTTTTGATGGTGGGGGAAACCGGAGCACCCGGAGGAAACCCATGCAGACACGGGAGAACATGCAACACTCCACACAGAAAGGCCCGGGATGACCGGGGTTCGAACCCAGAACCTTCTTGCTGTGGGGCCACAGTGCTATCCACTAGGCCACCGTGCCTGCCCAAAGCATGTATAGTTCTATAATACAAGTGTTGGTTCAATAGGAGAAAACTAAACAACATTTCACAATCTCAAAGTTCTATGCCTAATCCCTAATGAGACATAGACAAATCACCATACTCTTACTATGAATAAGGGACAGCAAAAATCATGTGGTAATATTGTTCTAACACATTATGTGTCAAATGTTCAGCAATATAAATGTCCACAAGTACAAGGCTCGGTTCATCCGTTTTGGAAAGTTCTTAATTAAAACCTACGCTATTTACACTCTGCTATGTCATCATGTGATTCCGTAAAACTCCTTAGTTGCCCTGGCTGTAGTTGTTTTGAAATAAAAATGTTGATTCCGCATCCATTCCATTGTAATCATTTCAATTTAACTTTCAAACCATTCAAGAATTGTGCGCTGTTTTCTGCGCTGACCACAAATCCAAAACGTGCCATAAAGCAGTGGTTCTCCAACTTTTTTGATTTGGTTTGTTTTCCTCACATTTTTTATAGGCTATATTTAGGTTATGCCAGATTATTTTGAAGGTTTAAATAGGCTATATAAAAACAGAAAGATTGTTTATATCTACAGCTATAGCTATTTGTCTATATCTACAGTTATTGTTTAAATTTACACAAGCCTGAAACCCCAAAGGGCCTAAAAAAATAATTTTGTTCCTGTTGGTTGTCAGATGAGGTCATGGGTCGGTAGGGATTTTATTTTTTATTTTTTTTCCGCAGTGGCAGCAAGAGATAGGTAGGGATTTTTTATCATTTTTCTTTTTCTTTATAGTAGCGATGGATACATGATTTCTTCATAACACACCCTACCTGTACTACATGTACAGTACCACCTTGTGTGTCCCAGCATGTTACACACACACACACACAGAAAAGCCCACTCCCCAAAATGTAATTTTTCAGGTCATCTTTTTTGGTCTGTACAACTTTCAGCGGGGGCAAATTAGGAAGTTGCTGTGCACAAAACCGCATCTCGAATGTAGACGAAGTGCACACTAGCCCTAAAATGACCCAGCAGCAAATTAATACAAATGTTGAGAAATAACATTACTATATCATTTAGTACTACAGCCTACTATCCGATGTGATATTAATACAAATTCCCACAAATTGATAACTGATAATGTTTTTAGAATTAGACATAATCTGATGTATGAATCTGTTGTAATAGCACACTCTAAAATCTTCTGGGTTAAAAAATAACCCAACCTTAACCCCACCGCTGGGTCACTATTGGACAGAACACACGCTGGATTGGTTTGACCCAAGGGCTGGGTTTTACCATTTAACCCATATTTCTGGGTCATTCGTTTGACCCAACCAGTGGGTGAAATTAACCCTCTTGCTGGGTTAAGTCTTACTCGTGTGCTGGGTTATTTCCTGTCTCATTGCCTTTGATAAAATTTGTAAGAAATACTTTTTATATATTACAAATGTAAAATAAATATTGTCTGTTTAATACAATAAACCGGAGGTCACTATATGTGATTTCAATCTCGTTAAATTGTTTTTTTAAACATTTTTAATACATTTATTTATACTTTTTTGAATACAAGTATTGAATACAATTGTAGACTTTACATTACAAATGTAGCCTAAATCTGTCCATATATTCAGGCATTAAAATTCATTACAGAAACTAATTTGAACTCAAACGACTACAATATCATTTATTAAGGTCCTTCAGAAGCTAGGCGAGGGTCCTTAGCATTCGGAGAACACGTAAATGGAACAGGCTAGCAAGTGCACGTCATTGCATCAGTGAAAATGTCAGCCTTATGGGCTGTAATTCCACAGTAAACAGTAGCAATTTGTACAGGGACGTTAATCTTTATTTATATACAGGGGTGGAGTGGGACACATTTTCAGCCCGGGAGTTTTATGGTGCACCAGCCCATTTTTTAATGGGGGTAAATTGTAACTGCAAATATTGTACCCACTTTCAATGTGTAATTTCCTACTGTACATGTTTAATTCATTTATTTAGAGAGAGACAACTAAGGACCACTTATAGAACTGTATAGAAAATGACACAACACTTACAAGCCAACCCTAAGTCAGTAATAATTTCCTGAGTATTGCATTGGCGTTTTGCTTAACAAATAGTTTTATATAGGTAAAGGATAGCTAGTGCCTTACATTAAATATTATGTTATAATAATGATCAATTAGCCTAACAATTGATTGAAATGTTAATAGAGGCCCTTTATCAAAGTACAGGTTTCTGAGGAGATTTTACTTTTACTTCAATAGGCTATTATGTCATGTGTCATGTATTACAATAGGTCAATAGCTACTGCCTAGCTCAGCCCTGTCAGAAAGTTCACTTATGGATAATAAACAAATATGCATTACTGAAAAACTCTCTTGGTCTTCCAGTATTGCAGCCTGTCTCAGCATAATTTTGTTTTGTATCCCTGTTATTCTCATTATTCTCTGTAAAGCAAAGTTTATAATTGTATGAGTGAGGGCTTACCATGTGTTTGTCTTGCACTGCACTTCTTGCATTCTCTTATTAAATAACTAAAGTGAGCTATTATGAGAGTTACGCTTTACTGTATATTTCAGCAACACATTTAGCTAGTTAATACACTTACTTTACAGTACAGTACATAACCAGAGCTCTTGCTGGCTAGCCATCTGCTGAAAATGTTAAGCTACTGTAGCTAGACACTGACTTAAATATTATTAAATATTTTCCTTACCGTTTTGAATACTAAGTTCCAAGAGTCTGCTTTGTTTTGGAAGAGTCTTTTGATTTCTAAAGCAGACACAGGAGTTAGCTAATAGTAGCAAATATCACCTCGTCTGCTCAGCTGCGTCTCTACTGTCGAACGCGCTGTTGGAGGTTAATTAATCACGCGCTGGGAGAACACATTTTGTGATTCTACGTTGGCAAAAAGGTTCCTGCAATTAGAATGTATATAAACATTATTAACACATCATGAACGGGAAGGAGGCCAAGATCATCCGAACAGAAAGCAACAAATACCATCGCTGGATTGCTGAGGCAGTAGAGATCCAAAAGCGTGCCCCCCTCACTGTAAACCGGGATGAGGGAGCATACCAACTTTCCCACACCTGGGACGCAGTGCTACATAAACTCTCCCTGCCATCTGGGGGGTCGTCGTCGGGGGGGGCACCTCACGCACGGGATATTGGGGGTGCGTTGGGATCACACAGTTGGAATGACACAAACCAAATAAAACACACCCACAGTAGATATCACAGTAACACCATGTGATGCATCTGAAGATGACTGCAGAGCCAGCAGTCGAAACTGTCATGTATGACAAAGATCAATATAGCCTGTCAATAAGAATCAAATATCAATTTGACAACTCGCACTTTATTTTCCGAGAGGACCGTAAATGGAAATGGAAATGTGCACTAGCAAAAGTTTGTTTGTGTTGTCGTAGCAACCGGTAACAACACTGCGCATTCATTATGTTCTTACAAGTATAGTTTAAAGTAATCCAATGGTAATCTAAGGCATTTTATGATATTTGTCTTGGCGAATAAGAAACTACAATGAAAAAGGTATGAAACAATAGAAGTGTATTGAATTGATATTACGATGTCCGGCCCTGGAGGTAAAATAGCCGATTACCTCCCTCTCGCCTCCTCTAGTATAGTCTACAGTACGTTATTTTCCAAACACTTCACCCATCTGCCTGCAGTCACTGATTAAGCATTTTAATCACCATTTAAATTAAATATTTCCAAAGAATTGAACTCACAATTCAAGCAAACTGCCCCAGAAAAGGCGCTTATTTTAAAATGAAACTAACAACTGCACGGGCATTCATAATGTGCGCGTACATTGCGATTTCATTCATAAAAATAACGTTGGACACAAGAGGGCAGTATAACCCTATGTATGATTTTGTGTTTAAACTAAACTATCACCCAAATGCCCCCCCCCCACACAGACAGATAGGGGAGAGAGAGAGAGAGAGAGAGAGAGAGAGAGAGAGAGAGAGAGAGGATATTCTCCAGAATATCCTTATTCAAACCAAAATATCTGACTTTCTGTTCCTCTGAGCTAATGACTGTAAATTAGAAAGTTGTTTGGCTTGAGGAGAACAATATATATATACAGAGTTTTATAACTATAGGTAAAACTAACTAAGTTATAACACGCTTTATATTGTCCTTTCTTAGTCATAACAATTAATTTCCTCGCCAGGGCCAAACCGTTCGAGATATCCAAAATCCGTCCGCAGTATATCGTCATCAATGTCTTGACCTCATGCACACCAACTTTGGCGATGATTGATTGAATTGCCTCGGAGTGGTACTTCAAATTCCACAGCAAGCGTTTTCCAAACAACCCATTATAAGCAACTTCCTGTTGGGCTGACGTAAAACTTAGAGCACGAAAGATGTTTGGCCCGATGAGATCTATAAGTGTACCGAGTTTCATATTATTACATGCAAGCGTGTTTGATATATGGACAAGTGTTAATGTATGCAGACGTTTTAACGTTTCGTGTTTCTCTTGTCTCGACATAAATTTGTTTCTTCGCCACGGCCAAACCGTTCGAGATATCAAAAATCCGTTTGCAATTTAGCATCCTCAATGTCTCGTCTTCATGTACAACCAACTTTGGGGGCAGATGGATGAATTCCCTAGGAGAAGTACTTCAAATTCCAGAGGAGGCATTTACAACGACCCATTAACAACCCATAAACGACTCATAATAACCTGCTTCCTGTTGGACTGAGGTAAAACTTAGAGCACGAAAGTTGTTCGGCCCGATGAGATCTATAGGTGTACCGCGTTTCGTATTATTACATGCAAGCGTGTTTGATATATGGACAAGTGTTTGAGTCCCCGTTCCAGGGGGCGCTGTAGAGCCCCCCGCCACGCCCGGTTACCAGCTTCAGCCCGGCTCTGATGGCCGCGGGTTCTGACCCGTGTGCAAATTTTTTTTTTGCGCACTAGCAACAGTTTGTTTGTGTTGTCGTAGCAACCGGTAGCAACACTGCACGTTCATGAGCACAAGTATAGTTCGTTCTCTTAATACATCCAATGGTATACGTGGCCAACCTATTAACTCTCCATTTCATTGTCTAAAAATATTAATGTCAAACATTTTTTTCGGTGCTTTTTATTGTTTACATGCTTGTCTAAATAAACTATGGATGTAAATGGACATGCGCACTAGCAAAAGTTTGTTTGTGTTGTCGTAGCAACCGGTAACAATACTGCGCATTCATTAGGTTCCAACAAGTATAAAGTAAGTACAAAACAATTTTGGACCAAATAAAATTGCTTATCAGCAATAAGCAAATCAATAAAATAGGGAAATTCAATTATGCCTACAGTACTATAGTAGTATAGTATATTTGATGTAATATAATTCCCAATTTCCCTGAATATGTTGCCTGATAAACTTGTTGTCAACAATAGACATAATACCAAACACAGTTATCAAAAAGGCTAGCTAGAAAGGATGGTTTTCAACATAGCCCTTCATAATCTAACATCCTAATCATGGAACACAAATCTAATATTACATCTAATGCTAATACATTATGATGTGAAGGCAAACAATGTATTGTCACTAAACAACATTATTAGGTCTGTGATGTTCAGCTGACTGCTGGTAAGCTAACAAATTTCACTTTGACCAACGTAAAATTAACTGCAGGATGCTTGGCAAGTTAGCTAGTAGATACTACCTTCATGGGTGACTCCGGGATGGAAGAAGGGATTGACTACGTAATGGGTTCAGTCGGACAGAAATGTTTCTCGACATGTCACTCTGATTGGCGCAGGCTGTTCCAATGCGCGCTACATATTTTCAGTTTATGGAATATTCATGCATCGTTCCCGCCATCCACACAGCTGCGCTTAAAATGTGGATAGGCTACAATGTTGTAAGCTAATTGATAAACTGTAGCGTATACCACCACTAAACTGCTTGGATACTTACAGCTTCTTAAGGGAAAACATATCACTTATACTTAAATGAGGGGAAAAGCTGTAACCATTCGTGACCACTGAAAGAAAACGAGTTTATAAAAAGCTTATACTTGCGTATACTTGGGACGACACTACAGCTCTTGGTGGGTGGGGTTTAACATTGATTTGGTCAATATTAAATGCATGGCTAAAAAGTAGTTTAAATTATCATCTTGTCTTACATGTATTTTTTTCAGGTGGGGAGATATAGGTAATGAGGAGCGAAATATACCGGCTGCCTGTTTTGCGTCTGCAATGCGTTCTTCATTTAAAATGACAACCCTTGGACATTTATGATGACTGTGATATTAACTTGAGCTTTCATTTTGTCATGTACAGAAATGTATAACGCTATAGTATTGGGAAGCATATATTATGTTATCGGCTATAATTCATCATGCTCCTGATACATTATAGCCGACAAAATAATGTTACCTTAAAAACAACACATTGACAACAGATTGACAACAGATTGACAACTCACACTTTATTTTCCGAGAGGACCGGAAATGTAAATGGACATGCGCACTAGCAAAAGTTTGTTTGTGTTGTCGTAGCAACCGGTAACAACACTGCACATTCATTATGTTCTCACAAGTATAGTTTAAAATAATCCATTGGTAATCCAATACATTTTATGATATTTGTCTTGGCAAATAAGAAACTACGATGAAAAAGGTATGAAAAAATAGAAGTGTATTGAATTGATATTACGATGTCCTGCCCTGGAAGTAAAAGAGCCGATTACCTCCTCTTGCCTACTCTAGTAGTCTAATTTTGGACACAAAAGGGCAGTATAACCCTATGTATGATTTTGGGACAGTTTACAGGGAGTCACATTCATAAACACAAGACACCAGCCCTGACTTTCACCAAAATATCTGACTTCCTGTTGGTCGGAGCTAATGACTATAAATTACAAAGTTGTCCGGCTCGATGAGACAATTTTATATACTAAGTGTCGTTACTGTGGGTAAAACTAAACACCCCACTTTTCCCAAAAGCATTTAGAAAGTGACACACTTCCTGCTGCCAGTTGGTGGCGCTATAACTTTGACTTGCAATAGTTACATTCATCTTATCGTCCTCTTAGAACGAACACACTTCTGTAATTTCATCAAGATCGGTTAATGTGCGCAGACGTTATAACGTTTCGTGTTTCTTTTCTCGCCATGAATCTGTTTCTTCGCCAGGGCCAAACCGTTAGAGATATCAAAAATCTGTTTGCAATTTAGCATCCTCAATGTCTCTTCTTCATACACACCGACGTTGGGGGCAAATGGATAAATTCCCTAGGAGAAGTACTTTAAATTCCAGAGGAGGCGTTTACAACGACCCATAAACGACCCATAAACGACTCATAATAACCGGCTTCCTGTTGGGCTGACGTAAAACTTAGAACACGAAAGTTGTTCGGCCCGATGAGATCTATAAGTGTACCTAGTTTCATATTATTACATGCAAGCGTGTTTGATATATGGACCAGTGTTTGAGTCCCTGTTCCAGGGGGCGCTGTAGAGCCCTCCTGCCACTCCCGGATACCAGCTTCAGCCTGGCTCTGATGGCCGCGGGTTCTGACCCGTGTGCAAATTTTCAAGAGTTTTAGAGCATGTTAAGGGCCCCAAAAGTGCCCAAAAGTTAGGAAAAAAAATAAATAAATATACCTGCGAGCAGCGATTGCGGGCCCAAGCCGGTGGCACCGCAACCCTGGTGCCTTTAATTACCATAAAAATCGGTGTATTGTTAATTTTTATTAGATTTTTTATGTAATCGATAGGTAGTCTGCGCTACCGGTAGATACTGTTGCATACCTGCCAACCTTAAAATGTTTGAGTATAACTTCAGTGCGGACACAACATTTCGCAGTGGTGTATAGCCTTTGGGAAGTGGGCATTCCATCTCAATAAGCCCACAAAAAACATATGCACACTTATAAAATTATGTATAAATTACTTGTATATTAAATAAATAATAATAATAATGCAACCTCTTCAATTTTAACCATAGAATTAGAATGAGAACATACCATTAGGGTCTGTTATTATTAATATTACTAGAGGGTAGGGCACTCTAACATTTCCAGTTAATGAGATAGATGCTGTGGCAGCCTCCAGTTCATTTAGTTGTTTCCACCCCTGTGCATGACGTTGGCAATCTAAACAGAAGGGCTGGGTGTGTGCATTATAATCAATCCTGCAAATATTTTTTATTAAATAGTAGTATGCCTTTTCATTCAGCATCAGTAGCACCTCCCTCTGTCAGCTAAGACTTGCTGCACTAACGTGAAACATTGTTGTACATAACGTGTTGTATACCTGCCAACCTTGAGAAATGTTTATGAGTACCAACTCAGCGCGGACACAGCGTTTCACAGCGGTGCACAGCATTTGGGAAGTGGGCATTCCACCATCTCAATAAGCCCACAAAAAACAACATATGCACACTTATAGAATTACTTATATAAATTACTTGTATATTAAATTAATACAGTAACTACACTATTAGGGCCTTTTCCCATTGCTTGTAATTCAACAACCAAAAACTGCACTCTTTTCTGAGTCTTGTGAAATCCTAAAACTGACTATACTGAGTGGCAATTTTAACCATAGAATTACAATGAAAACATACCATAAGGGGCCGTTATTATTAATAATTCTAGAGTATGCGGCAGTCCTGTGGGCAAAAATGCCTTGTTGATGCTAGAGGTCAGAGGAGAATGGGTTGACTGCTTCAAGCTGATAAAAGGGCAACTTTGACTGAAATAACCACTCGTTACAAACGAATGCAGCAAAGCATTTGTGACACCACAACACACACAACCTTGAGGCGGATGGGCTACAACAGCAGAATACCCCACAATATATGTTACTGGAATGAATCGGACATGATGCAGTATGCTTCAATATGTTATGTTTTGTTTTGCACAAAATATAAGATTTTGTATACGCCATCCACCAATACAGATACAATAGGAATGCTAATCAACTCGGTTTTCGGCATTAGGCCACAGGTTCTCATCCACATCACATCATCTAGGGCAATACACTTAGCGTTAATGCGCACTAGCAACAGTTTGTTTGTGTTGTCGTAGCAATCGGTAGCAACACTGCACGTTCATGAGCACAAGTATAGTTCGTTCTCTTAATACATCCAATGGTATACGTGGCGAACCCATTAACTATATTAATGTCAAACATTTTTCTTTTTGTTGCTCTTTATTGTTTACATGCTTATCTAAATAAACTATGGATGTAAATGGACATGCGCACTAACAAAAGTTTGTTTGTGTTGTCGTCGCAACCGGTAACAACACTGCTGATATATTAGGTTCGTACAAGTATAGTTTAATATAATCAAATGGTATACTACGTGGCGAACTCATGAACTCGCCGTTTCATTGTCTAAACATATTCACTAACCTCAAACATTATGTTTTCGTTGTTACTTATCGTTTACATGCTTATCTAAATAAACAATGGATGTATTTAGACAACCAATGAGATGTAATCATTATGTCGCGCTACTCAGTGACTATAAAAGGTGCTACTACAGTATCTACGGTACATTCTAGCTAGCTAGCTACTAAGGATTAGCCAAGGGGCTTGGCGTGAGCGGGGGGCGTGTAATCTGTGAAGTTTGGTCTTCCAGCAGTTTTGAATTTTGATCCTTACCTTCTCTGCATAATCCAAACTCTGGAATTGCTGCAACAACAAATAATCCACAAATGGTTATTTTCCATCCCATTCTCTGCACCCAATGCCATGCCTCTCTGCCTCGCCACTAATGTCCTGACCGAAATCCATAGCCATTGCCTTAGACCTGCCGAACTGCACAAGCTAAAACTAGCTAGCTACTGAAAAAAACAAGGAAAATGTAATGTTGAAATATCACAAGGTAGTTCACAATGTGCACACTAGCTAGCTAATTCTCAATAAATATACAGGTCCTTCTAAAAAAATTAGCATATTGTGATAAAGTTCATTATTTTCCATAATGTAATGATAAAAATTAAACTTTCATATATTTTAGATTCAATGCACACCAACTGAAATATTTCAGGTCATTTATTGTTTTAATACTGATGATTTTGGCATACAGCTCATGAAAACCCCAAATTCCTATCTCAAAGAATTAGCATATCATAAAAAGGGTCTCTAAACAGCTCGTTAATAGGTTAGATGATTAACCTAATCATCTGAATCAACTAATTAACTCTAAACACCTGCCAAAGATTCCTGAGGCTTTTAAAAACTCCCAGCCTGTTTCATTACTCAAAACCGCAATCATGGGTAAGACTGCCGAGCTGACTGCTGTCCAGAAGGCCATCATTGACACCCTCAAGCAAGAGGGTAAGACAAAGAAAGAAATTTCTGAACAAATAGGCTGTTCCCAGAGTGCTGTATCAAGGCACCTCAGTGGGAAGTCTGTGGGAAGGAAAAAGTTTGGCAAAAAAGCTGCACAACGACAAGAGGTGACCGGACGATTGTGGAGAAGGACCGATTCCAGACCTTAGATGACCTGCGGAAGCAGTGGACTGAGTCTGGAGTACAAACATCCAGAGCCACCGTGCACAGGCGTGTGCAGGAAATGGGCTACAGGTGCCACATTCCCCAGGTCAAGCCACTTTTGAACTTTTTATTAACTTTTTATTTAAAGCCAATTGAATCTTATAATCTTATCAGTTAACGGTTAATAATCGGAAAACGAGTTGCGGTTGTCGGTTGGGAAAATTACCTGAAATGAGCATCCCTAGTACATTACGTGCTGTCAGCTGAACACAAGTGTGCACTAAATAGGACTTTGCATTTAACAACTATAGCTATCTGTGTCTTTTTAATGAGCAAGGTCTCTCTAACAGCTAGTTGACTAAAAGCTGTGAAGTTAGTTAGTTACTGTAATGTAGTTAGCTACCTTTTTAAGATGTCAGTAAAAAAGCTAGCGAACTATACGTTGCTTCCAACAAGAGCTAACATCATTAGGGTCGATGTTATTGGTGTTGAATTGATATTACCATGTCCTGCCCTGGAGGTAAAAGAGCTGATTACCTCCACTCGCCTACTCTAGTAGTCTAATTTTGGACACAAGAGGGCAGTTTAACCCTATGTATGATTTTGGGACAGTTTACAGGGAGCCACATAAAATAAACACAGACACCAGCCCTGACTTTCACCAAAATATCTGACTTCCTGTTGGTCGGAGCTAATGAATCTGTTTCCTCGCCACGCCCAAACTGTTAGAGATATCAAAAATCTGTTTGCAATTTAGCATCCTCAATGTCTCGTCTTCATGCACACCGACGTTGAGGGCAAATGGATGAATTCCCTAGGAGAAGTACTTTAAATTCCAGAGGAGGCGTTTCCAACGACCCATAAACGACCCATAAATGACCCATAATAACCGGCTTCCTGTTGGGCTGATGTAAACTTAGAGCATGAAAGTTCTCTATATCTATAAGTGTACCAAGTTTCATATTATTACATGCAAGCGTGTTTGATATATGGACAAGTGTTCGAATCCCGTTCCAGGGGGGCGCTATAAAGCCCCCCTGCCACGCCCGGGTACCAGCTTCAGCCCGGCTCTGATGGCCGCGGGTTCTGACCCGTGTGCAAATTTTCAAGAGTTTTTGAGCACGTTAAGGGCCCCAAAAGTGCCCAAAAGTTAGGGAAAAAAATCAAAATACAAAATAATAATAATCTTTAGGATCTTTAGGATCGCCGTTGGCTTGGGCCCTAATAATCCTTTGAAAAACAATAGGCCTTTGCCGTTGGCTTGGGCCCTAATAATCTTTAGAAAAACAATAGGGCCTTCGCCATTGGCTTGGGCCCTAATAATAATAATCCTTTGAAAAACAATAGGGCCTTCGCCGTTTGCTTGGGCCCTAATAATCTTTTGGAAAACAATAGGGCCTTCGCCGTTGGCTTGGGCCCTAATAATAATAATCTTTAGGAAAACAATAGGGTCTTCGCCTTCGGCTTGGGCCTTAACAATAATATTAATCTTTAGAAAAACAATAGGGCCTTCGCCTTTGGCTTGGGCCCTAAAGATATGAAACTCTAATTTTTGTGAAGAATCAACAACAAGTGGGACACAATCGTGAAGTGGAACAACATTTGTTGGATTCTTCAAACTTTTTAAACAAATACAAAACTGAAAAATTGGTAAAAAAATAAGTTAATACTTTGTAGCGCCACCTTTTGCTGTGATTTCAGCTGTAAGTCGCTTGGGGTATGTGTCCATAAGAAATTTTTGCCCATTCCTCCTTGCAAAACAGCTCGAGCTCAGTGAGGTTGGATGGAGAGCGTTTGTGAACAGCAGTTTTCAGTTCTTTCCACAGATTCTCGATTGGATTCAGGTCTGGACTTTGACTTGGCCATTCTACCACCAGGATATGTTTATTTGTGAACCATTCCATTGTAGATTTTGCTTTATGTTCTGGATCATTGTCTTGCTGGAAGACAAATCTCCATCCCAGTCTCAGGTCTTTTGCAGACTCCAAGTTTTCTTTCAGAATGGTCCTGTATTTGGCTCCATCCATCTTCCCATCAATTTTAGCCATCTTCCCTGTCCCTGTTGAAGAGAAGCAGGCCCAAACCATGATGCTGCCACCACCATGTTTGACAGTGGGGATGGTGTGTTCAGGGTGATGAGCTGTGTTGCTTTTACGCCAAACATAACGTTTTACATTGTTGCCAAAAAGTTCGATTTTGGTTTCATCTGACCAGAGCACCTTCTTCCACATGTTTGGTGTGTCTCCCAGGTGGCTTGTGGCAAACTTTAAATGACACTTTTTATGGATATCTTTCAGAAATGGCTTTCTTCTTTCCACTCTTCCATAAAGGCCAGATTTGTGCAGTATATGACTGATTGTTGTCCTATGAACATACTCGCCCACCTCAGCTGTAGATCTCTGCAGTTCATCCAGAGTGATCATGGGCCTCTTGGCTGCATCTCTGAACAGTCTTCTCCTTATATGATCTGAAAGTTTAGAGGGACGGCCGGGTCTTGGTAGATTTGCAGTGGTCTGATACTCCTTCCATTTCAATATAATTGCTTGCACAGTGCTCCTTGGGATATGTAAAGCTTGGGAAATCTTTCTGTATCCAAATCCAGCTTTAAACTTCTCCACAACAGTATCTCGGACCTGCCTGGTGTGTTCCTTGTTCTTCATGATGCTCTGTGTGCTTTCAACGGACCTCTGAGACTATGACAGAGCAGGTGCATTTATATGGAGACTTGATTACACACAGGTGGATTCTATTTATCATCATTAGTCATTTAGGTCAACATTGGATCATTCAGAGATCCTCACTGAACTTCTGGAGAGAGTTTGATACACTGAAAGTAAAGGGGCTGAATAATTTTGCTTGCCCAATTTGCCAGTTTTTTATTTGTTTTTTTGTTGTTGAAATATCCAATAAATTTTGTTCAATTTCATGATTGTGTCCCACTTCTTGTTGCTTCTTCACAAAAAATTACAGTTTTATATCTTTATGTTTGAAGCCTGAAATGTGGCAGAAGGTCGAAATGTTCAAGGGGGCCGAATACTTTCGCAAGGCACTGTATGTGTCGCAGATGGCTCAGTGGGTAGGGAGTCTGACTTGTAGTCAGAAGGTTGCCAGTTCGATTCCCGACTGAGCCAAATGTCGTTGTGTCCTTGGGCAAGACACTTTACCCGAATTGCTCCCAGGTCGTTGCTGTAAATAAGAAATTGTTCTTAGTCAACTTACCTGGTTAAAGAAAAGTTAAATAAATAAAAAAAATGTGTCATGGAATATTAATTGAAGTGCAAATCCAGTCAAAAGACGCAAGGTATTGTCATATTTAAAAACTAATAAGGGAGACATAGTTTTCATACAGGAAACCCATCTTAATTCACTCTCAAGTTCAAGAAATGGTGTTATGATTTTAGTTAACAGTAACAGGAGGATACATTTTGTGTTGCTTAAATCTGCATTGGGTAAGAATTGCTCCCATCTAATGGTGAAATTGTATATGACAAGCAACTGAATACCATTCTAGCCCCTCGCGTTATTATGCCAGCAACGCAAACTCTGATATTTGTTTTTTCTTTCAAATCAATACTGCTTGTTTTAATTCATTTCAATAATCATAGTTAATTCATTATACAGGTCCTTCTCAAGAAATTAGCATATTGTGATAAAGTTCATTATTTTCCATAATGTAATGATACAAATTTAACTTTCATATATTTTAGATTCATTGCACACCAACTGAAATATTTCAGGTCATTTATTGTTTTAATACTGATGATTTTGGCATACAGCTCATGAAAACCCAAAATTCCTATCTCAAAGAATTAGCATATCATGAGTAATCATGGGTAAGACTGCCGACCTGACTGTTGTCCAGAAGGCCATCATTGACACCCTCAAGCAAGAGGGTAAGACACAGAAATAAATTTCTGAACAAATAGGCTGTTCCCAGAGTGCAGTATCAAGGCACCTCAGTGGGAAGTCTGTGGGAAGGAAAAAGTGTGGCAAAAAACGCTGCACAACGACAAGAGGTGACCGGACCCTGAGGAAGATTGTGGAGAAGGACCGATTCCAGACCTTGGATGACCTGCGGAAGCAGTGGACTGAGTCTGGAGTACAAACATCCAGAGCCACC
>JACXGM010024194.1:0-15734 GCA_016801145.1 Umbra pygmaea
GGTCTGTTGACCACAGAGACTGGCTGGGTGGTGTTTATGTGTGTCTTGTCTGTTGACCACAGAGACTGGCTGGGTGGTGTTTATGTGTGTCTGGTCTGTTGACCACAGAGACTGGCTGGGGGGGTGTAAGTGTGTCGGGTCTGTTGACCACAAAGACTGGCTGGGTTGTGACTGGAGCAGTGGTCTTTCTAACTGTTTGTAGTGAGACCACGGGAGTGTGTCCATCTAAAGACTTTCCCCAACATTTATTTTTATTTTTATTATTAACCTTTATTTATACTGGGAAAATACAAAGTCTTTTTATACAGTTGTGCCCTGTGAACCATATTTTTTTTAAACACCAACTGAATACAATAACATAGTTAAAATATCTAAAACATTTGCATAATAAAAAACAGACTTTAAAAGAAATATTCACAGTTAGTCTCAAAAAGGTCACGTAAAAGACATTTAAAAGTGTGTGCTGGAATTAAACCTCTGACTTAAGTTGCTTCTGAATATCATTCCATGAGTGTGAGGCACAGAATTCAAAGGCAGTTTTACCTAACTCAGAGTGAACGCGTGGAATCTCTAGCACCAACAGGTCCTGCGACTGAGTCAGATGTTAAGTATATGACTTCTGAATTTTGGAACATAGATAGGACATTTCTGAGGTATAGCCTTAAAAACAAACATTAACTAATGTCTGGACCCTCTAAAAGTCAAGAAATCCCAGTCCACTGAAGTGTATAACAGTTAGAGACCTTGCACTCCTCGACCTTCCTTTTAAGGATGCACCACAGATGGTCTGGAGACATGCGTGGCCAGTCCATCACCTCTACCCTCAGCTTCTTTAGCAAGGCAGTGGTCGTCTTGGAGATGTTTGGGGTCGTTATCATGTTGGAATACTGCCCTGCAACCCAGTCTCTGAAGGGAGGGGCTCATGCTCTGCTTCAGTATGTCACAGTACATGTTGGCATTCATGGTTCCCTCAATGAACTGTAGCTCCCCAGTGCCGGCAGCACTCATGCAGGCCCAGACCATGACACTCCCACCACCATGCTTGACTGTAGGCAAGACACACTTGTCTTTGTAATCCTCACCTGGTTGCCACCACACACGCTTGACACCATTTGAACCAAATAAGTTTTTCCAAGGAATCCATGTCCTTAGTCAGCTTGTCTTAGGCAAAACAACTTTGGGCTGCTGGTATGTACATATATGATGGCACACAAATGTGAATAAATGAATGTCAATAATGGAGAGAACAAGTGAACTATTAGTAATGAACGGCCCCATTTGGGACACATCCTGGCTGAGTTCATTACAACTTAATATTGACCAGTGGCCCCCTAGTGTCCCACATATTTGAGAAAATTATGAATTTATTTTTTAAACTTGCTTTAACTTTTGTGCTTTAATGGACTGAAAGAAAATGTTAACTTGATGTGGTTAAAGCAAAGCAGTGTTTGAGGTATGTGTATATTTATTTATAGAAATATAGAAATTTATAGAAATTCCATTCACCTGCTCTCACCCAGTCCTATATATGACACACACACACCATTGCCTCTTCACGAGGTATTGTGAGTATATGTTTGATTCTTTACTGAGCATTATATTCCTGTATTGTTGTTCCGGTCTGACCTTTTGCTTTGTTTATGAATTTCTGCCTTGGATTATCCCCTGTACCTTTGCCAACGCTCTATTATTGCTATTCTGGCCTGACCCCTGCTCTGTTTAGGAATTATTCTGCCTTGGATTATTTTCTGTGCCGTTACCTTTGACAAATATTATAAGAATAAACAGTGTTCTTTTCATACCTTGGGAGTATCATTACAATCTTAACTGGGGTATGACCCAGCCGTGGTTGGGATTTAGAGTGTGTAGCTTCTCTAACAGCTACAGTACCTTCAAAAAAATATAATATAGAGACTGATATAAAATTATGAAAAATTACAACAATACATAAAAATTGTCATTATACTAGCTAACTTGTTTGAAGCGCTGCCATCAGTATTCAACAATTGTATGGGAGAAACGAAGGTCTCTGAATGAAGTGAGAGTAATCATCTACAGGTCTTCAGTGAAGGATGAGAAGACACTGCTTAATTCGCAAGGATGGTCAATCATAGGGTTAGATATTAAAGATACAGTCCACGATTTTGACCATTTGTTGTAATAATTGTGCTAGCAAACTAAAAAGGGTCCTACTGAACTAAAAAGGGTCCCCAAAAACTGTGTACAATGTCATGATTAATTCACCATGTACAGAAAGCACCCAAATTAAACTTGGAATTCCATGGCTAACGGAGGTATGACAGTAATTCTACTTAGAGATTATGCATACATAAATATCCATTTACACACACAGTCCAGGTTTTCAATTTGATACATGACCAATAGAAAGTCTGTATTTTAGCATGAGGGTTTTGAATGAATTCAAAATCATTTTGTGTGAATAAACATTAAGAACACTATTATTTCACTAGTGCTGCAGATATATCAAACATTCTACATGTAGCCTTTAAG
Organism: Umbra pygmaea; assembly: GCA_016801145.1. NCBI lineage: Eukaryota > Metazoa > Chordata > Actinopteri > Esociformes > Umbridae > Umbra > Umbra pygmaea. The sequence goes on from JACXGM010024194.1 coordinate 2,512, forward strand.
GGCTAAGGCATTCATGTTAAGAGTCAGGTAGGGTTAGATATTAGGCTTGGCTTAATCTGATTGATAGACACTTCTGCCCAAATTTGCCGACCTGTATTTATTATGCATTTCAGTCTTTTCTTGGTATAGAAAAAAAGCACTGCATGGTGAAGGGAAACTTTATCCCATATAAATACCTTTTCCAGATTTTTTAAATATCAACTGATACAGTTTTTGATGTGCTTGCAAGCTGGTCATTTGAAAGAGACAGCTTAAATTCTACAAATACTATAGTACCAAAAATTACATCCAAACAAAAACAAAACTCCTGTCTCAGTCTGGATTCAATATCACAACCTTTGGGTGCAAAGTCAGCAGCTTTACATATCCACCATTCCACCCCTCGCAAAACTACACCGAAACGCTTTACTATTAAAATGTATTAGCGTTCACATCAGAGCCGTATATATATAGAGAGTCAAGTCAAGTCATTTTATTTATAAAGCATATTTAAAAACAGCAGTTGCGGAACAAGGTGCTGTATACAGGTAAGAGTACACACATATAAAACAACAAAAGAGAGTTTGGCAAACTCAAATCATGGGCGCCATATTGGAGACCATCGTCAGATGATTCTGTGTAACCCTATGGGACGAATATGCTATCTTGAAATAAATTGCTTATTTTCACTATAAACGTGCTCATACATGTTATAGTCAACGTTTGTCAATATGTAAAAGGCCTTTACGGAAATGTTCCAGTGTATATATTATTATCTTCTATATCGTAAACGGGCCTCTAAAAAAATGCTAATTGTAGTCAGTGACCACGTCGCCTGATACATCTCTGAGCAGTGTCTCCCAAGTCCTGACGTAACCTTTCGTAGTTCATCCATCGCCGAGGACAGGTTAAACTTACTTGATGACAAAAATTTTAACTATAACTAGTGCTGCATTATAATGTGCATTGTTAGGCTATTATTGTTAACAGACATCGATAAACCCTTCCCATTTTGTAGCCTAAAAAAACATTCATTTCACATTCAGCTCCCACACTTTTCACCTATTGGGTTCATGGGGGAACTTGTGAATGTTTTTGCCTCTTCCCGGTCTTCCATTGCAGCCAAACGTGCAAACAGTTGAAAAAAACAATTTTTTCAGTGATTTATGTTATTTTTTAAATAATTGATTACATTTTTCCACTATTCCCTGCACTTTGTCAATGGGAATCCGATGAATGTTGGTATCCAACATGGAGTCCACAAAACACGTGATCACCTCGGGAACCAATCGCATAACAGAATAGGTCAGAAACACTTGATTCCCTAGTTGGCCATACTCTCTCTATATGGCTCTGGTACACAACCCTAACCACTGCCCCTAGTGGGTGGATTTCAGAACACAGACATCTTAGCACCAAGACACATGGTTAAAGTAGACCTCAATTTGGTGGGTGCTAGCTGCACATTACTTACTCAAACATGTTCTGAGCGCATTAAGATTATGATTGGTTCACTCAAATACCATACATATTTGAGTAAGGAAAACAGATATGTGCGAACTAGCTTGGGTGTGATGTGTGTCTTTTTGTGTAAGAATTTTGGATATTGCTTAACAAAACTGAACAGCTATGTATCAACCTTCCATCCAAATCAACAGACTAAATCTCTACATTTCACCCTGAGTAACGTAGACCATCATTTATTGCTAAAAGAACTGTATGAAATCAGCGCTCCCAGCCCACCATATCTAGGATATCTGTGTTTGCAGCAATTGTCTGCTCAGCTCAATATTCAACATTGCAATAAGTTCTCTGTTGGCATCTCCTTATCTGAGATATGCTTGGCAGTACCCATAATGGCATATACACTGTGGACTAGCTGTTAGCCTGTAGGGCCAATTCCTGAATTACTGATACAAAGAGGTAAATATCTGTAGTTAACATATAGCTTACAAGCAAGGTTCTATGCCCTCTACCAATGAAATTAATGGAATTGAACACATGCTCTTTACATTATGGGTAAGAATGTTTAATAAATGACAAATAGATAACTAAATGTGACAGGGCACAAACACAGTCATTTATTCCAACTCTCTATATACTACATCCAGAACTTTAGAATTACAGTACACTAACGTTTCGTGTTGACACTGAGTTAAATGGATGCTAACATTATTTAGCCTCAGTTACGGTGGAGCAGAAGATATACCTTAACTGTATTCTTTTTGCAGTTTGTGGCTTTGATTTACCACGCCAGAGCAAGCACCAACATATTCTAGAGTGCAGGCACCAAGGAGCGTACACGTACATGTAGCGGACTTGTTCTAAAGTCTATATTTGTCATGCCAACAGATGGAGGCTTTTTCACTGTGGTGAGACTGTCAGCTACGTCTTTCAGGTTGATGAGGAGAGCATGGAAACAGCCAACCCTGTTTGGAGCCAGAGGCAAGAGAACACTCCCCAGAAAGAGAGAGAGAGCCCAGAGCTACAGTCTCACCAAATGCTCTTAACCCCTCCAGGGTGCTGTTTCACATGGGAAAGGTGAGGGGTAAGGGCAAGCCGGGTTCTGGGAGACATGATGGATGGATAGGAGATAGGAGAACATGGAGGGCAGAAGGGGGTGATTGGGAGGTCTTCCTCCTGCTCTTATTCAAGGTTGTAACAATCCCTCTATTCTCCCCAGATGTAGGAATAAGGAACAGCTCACAGACACTGCCTTAAGCTGACCACACAGACTTAGTATAACAGACTCACACAGACACACTTACAGTATGCCTTTCGTCCTGATGTTCCTATATTTTAATTTAGGGCACATTTTGGATCTGTCTATATGATTAAAGCATTTAGTGTAGCCTGTTAGTGATCTGACATTAAAGTGTAAACGTAAATCAGAATCACAAAGAGATTTATTGCCAAGTAAGTTTTACCACACAACATTATTTACTGGTTTATTGGTGCATGTTTTTTGTACATAAATCACAGAAAATTAAAATCAAATTACTTATAAGGTGCAGGATATGAGTAGAATGTGAATAGGATATTTAAATGATAAAACATGCAAGTTAGAACAAGGTTCAGGGTCACAAACCGCCTCAGAAGGTCTAATCTGCCGGCGATTTAAAAATACAAAGTAAAACTTGGTGAAGTTCCTAATTAATCCTAAATGACCAGCTTCTGGCAATTCATGACTGACCAGTGACCATAATTAATACATTTTTACTTTTCTTTCTATACATTTCGTAGATAACTGGTTAATTATTAACTCCATGTACCTGGTCAGTTTCGTCTTCATTTGGAATATCCCCAAACTTGTGACCTCAAATCCAGAAAGTGCTTTTACTTTGTATTTTCTACAAGTCTGATTACAGCCAAACATTACTGGGCCAACCCTGGCGCTAAAGGGCTGAAGAATACATTTACACAGTTACACAAACAGAGTTATACATGCACACACACATGACAAAAAAAACTACTAACGAACACCTTTGATAATAGAAGTGCTAACATCATATTGTTGAGTGTTCTAATGCTGTAAACCATTAGTGACAGGCAAGACAACATATTGCAGCACAAACTTTATATTAGATGAATCACACTCATCTTTATGAGCTCAAATAAATCTCAGTTCAAGATATGACCTGGAGGACGGTTCTTTAGGATGGTGCTGTGGGCGGCTGAGGGGGTAGAATCCCCCAGTGTCCAGGTTATCACTGCCTGGCATCAGCCCTTTGAGAGCCTCATCCCCACAATCTGGTCTTTTATTACAGGAAATTGCATCTGAAACGAGCGTCAATATGTCTCTTACAAACTGAGTGGGTGGAGTGACGCAGAGAAAGACAACATATTGTGGGATGGGAATTTGCAGTACTGAAGCCCTTCACATGTCTGTGTGTGTGTCTGTCCCTGTTCCTATCCCTGTGTGCGTCTGCATTTGTTTGTATGTGTGTTGGAGACATTCTGCTTAACCTTTAGTGGACTGGTGCTAGGCTACTAAAAAGGCTAGAACTGACGAGGCCTCTACATGCACTTGTGTTTGCTACAAGTCAGTTGGAGAAATTCCAAAGTATAAGGAGTCACCGTTAATAGGCTTAGTTCTGAATCAGCCATTTGCCCATAAAACAAGTAGAAAGCACATCTAGTTTGCTAATACATTTTAGCTGGTGTATAATACCGTAAAAAAGTTTGTACATTTACTGTATGAACTAACAATATTTATAATTGTTTGTCTCTACAAGTATCCTTTAACCATCCTCTTTTTAATAATTGCATTATTCCTTAATAAGTTGTAATTACTGTACTTAGATCCCAGTATTTTTGTGTCATTGGGTTGCAGAGAAGAACAGACATTTTCACAACACACGAATGAGAGTCTGCAGCCAGGTGATGACGTTCAGGACCCTATCTGAATATTAAGTGATGCATACCTTAGATTCATACCTTAGATTCATACCTTAGATTCATACCTTAGATTCATACCTTAGATTCATACCTTAGATTCATACCTTAGATTCATACCTTAGATTCATACCTTAGATTCATACCTTATATTCATACCTTAGATTCATACCTTAGATTCATACCTTAGATTCATACCTTAGATTCATACCTTAGATTCATACCTTAGATTCATACCTTAGATTCATACCTTAGATTCACTGACTGCATCACAGCCACTCATGGTTTTTTACTTGAATGTTGTGTCATTCCGGACTTTTCTCATTCACTAACAGTGATTAATCCTTTTTCCTCCCTGACCTGTATCCTGATTAGTGATTGATGTGTAAAGGAGATGTCAATTCATAAATTCCATTAGTGGAAAACTGCGGTGCAACTCATCAGTGTGATTCTTTCTACAGTTAAAATATTACCAGTATGTTGTTCTTATGATTACATTTAATTGGTTCTCGAAATCAGCTTCTGAAATAACTCCACCCTGCATTGCAGTCAGCATCACACTTCTGAAATAACCCCACAATGCATTGCAGTCAGCATCTTACACTGAAAAATATTTAGGTCTGGGTAGCACTAACTCTCTTTAATCCTGTATTAGTTTAGTTTGCTGTTATTTTGATAATATTATATTGCAATGTTCAAGCAAGTAGCCATGATAAAAGTGAACTTACATGGTAGCTTACTATGTTAGCTAAGTTACTGAAACCATGTCACAATATTTTGAGCAGATTGCAGTTTAATATATTTCACAATAAATTGAGTCATTACAAAAAGAACATTTTGGATCTTCAGATCAATGATGTCACAGCTGTTTTCCAACCTATAAAAGCATTTTGTGAACATAAATTTACCATGGACAGACTAGGTTACAGACATAATGGTCTTCACCATCATGAGTCATCAAAATTACAGTATTGCGTTAGCGCCTTTCTGGCAGTCTTTCTCATTCATATGTATTGGGAGTATTACACTGTAGCTGTGACCAAACTAACAGTTACACTTAATACACTACTTTTAGTTAAAATACGGTAACAAATGGAGGCATATGTGATACAGGGACATGGAAGTGCACTTGATGAGATACATATCTTTATAAAGCTTTCAAAGAATTCGTAGGAATTGCTGTTGTCCTTTCATGAGTCCAATTACGTAACGCAACATTAACCCAGAAAGATGGGACTAATTGTGTGTTATAGAAATATGCCAGTTACTCAACAGCACTCAATGTTTAGTGTATACTCTACTGTCCATTACTATTCTGATCTTGCATTAGATGCTAGATGTGGTTAAGTAAATGTACAGGCCTCCCCACAGCTGGCAGCTTGCCCGTGGGCTTCATCCTAGGCAAGTCCCTGGTCTAGGCCTAGCCTGGAAGCTACGGGCCTGATTACAATGCTGTCAGAAGAAGACATATTAACTGAGCACTGGGAGTTACTATATTTAGCCCTGTGTATGTCTGAGTGCTGTACTCTCTTCTGATAGGCTCTTAGAATACGGATGGAAAGATGCAGTTAGAACAAGAGGGTGATGAGAAAGGAATGGCTAAACTGAATGAAGACGGTCGAAAAACTAATCTCTCTATGAAAATAAAAACAGTACAAACCATTGTTGTAACACTTTTAGTCTACTATACTTTTTATTGAAAGTACATGAGAACATAATTTGTCTTTGTATTCTTGTGATGACCTGAGACCTAACACTACAATATCCTAATTTGTATGTAAAAATGCAACTCAGCCTTAATGCCTCAACCTAATTTGCTAATTGTACATTTTTCTTTTATCCTACTGCCTTTTCCTTTGCAAGTGACCTGCCAAAAAAACTTGTGGGGACTGATTTTTACAAATCAGAGTGTACCCATAGATGTGGATAAAAAAAAGAAACGCTGGACTAGGTGTGGATCACACACAAAAACACACACAGCTTTGAGAAGGATAGCCAATGAATGAAGACCACTTATCTGCTTGTCTACATTGAGTGTTTCTCCAGTGTTTTCACTCCGTCACATACACTGGCGTCTGTCACCAGAGAAGAAGACAAAGCAACATTTATCCTGGCCTCCCTCCATCATTCCCCCCTCCAATGTTCCCCCTCTCAGGCCACTGTTGGTTTAACCTTGGTGGGCAGTGGGCAGGCACGGTGGGTGGGTCAATGGTCGGCTGGACGCCACAAAGACACTATCATGTGATTTATAGTCAGCTCCCAGTGTAGGGAGGAGTTGATCCCTCTGGTCTGACCCACCGTGTTATCAACATTGGACGGGACGCTGTTGCATGTCACACACTACACTAGAGTCAACACTATCCTAGTCAACTCTCTCACACATTAACTGTGGTTCTCACACTACTTTGATCATGTTTCATCATATCATCAAATGCACTCTTTAAAAAGGCAAGTTCTTCGAAAATGAGAAACATTATGACAGATTCCTTTTCACCTGGAGACAGCATATTGTTTAAAAGCAATGCAAAGAATCCAGTAGGGGGAGCCCTTACCAATAGAATCAGCCAGTCCAGAAAGGACCTGTTAAACTGTACCTGTGCTGGCCTGCACACTGTCCAACAAGAGGAGCAAAAAAAACATTAGCTTCTATAGCTAAAACCATGAGTGACCTAAATAAGGTGAGAACATGATCATGTGGAATCATAATTTTAGGTGTCTTCCAGAAAAATATAATGCACACATAGCATAAAAACCACTGCAATAAAATGTGTAGCGTAATATTGTTCTCTTAAGTCTACCGTGTATAGTAGGACCAGGGCTCATAGAACTTCAGTGGCGACACTGTATACCTGGTGCTTGAGGTTGAAAGAAGAAAGGGAAACATTTTTCCAGAGTTGACCGCTGAACATCTTTGAAAACAAACATGCAGTTGGGATCTGGGGGACCTAAACAGAGATCTATTTCTGAGGCTATGACACATAGCGGTTTCTCTGGAAAACGAACACCAACAGCAACATCCCAACAAAGAAGGCCACACAGGCACTAGTGGTTAGGGCCAATGGGAATGTCATCCAATCCTCTGGACCATACACACTGGGATGTAAGAGAGGGATGGAGGGGTGGAGAACGCGGAGAAGGCTGGGAGGTTATGGGGGACAGAAAGATAGAGGAGGAATAGATAGAGGGATGTTGGAGAAGGGAGTGCATCAGATCATCCCTGTAAAGTCACTCTGACATGCAGAGAGAGACCAGATAATGTTCCCCCTCATAAAGTCAGCACACAGAGCTCTGTTTAAGCCAGCAAGAGTCCCTGCACCAAACAACCAATGCAAGTGAATGTGAATAATAGGACTTTATGAAAGATGTCTGTACACTGAGTGACATGGCAAAAAGATAAAAGCAGGTTATACTTACAAATAGGCTATTTTTGCTTGTGTTTAGTCATGTATTGACAAATGACATAAAACTGCATGGGGTTTTATCAGCCAGTAGGCTTAAAGCCATGGCCAACAAGCAGCTTGGATCAGACAGGAGACAGAGATGACCCATCCGCCCCTCACCTTACAGAAACCCGAGCCCACCCAATTTAACCCATCAATCAAAGGGTTAGGTACCAAACACTCCCAACCCTCCCTTTATCCGACCAAAAACACCCACACGCACATACACACACGCACACACACACACACACACACACACACACACCTCCCCTGGCTCCACCGTAGTCACGGTGTAACAGTAGTCACAATGTCACAGTCGTCACCATAGTCACAGGGTAACAGCATTCAGAGGGATGACTGACACACAGTAGAGAAACTTCCTGTCACATAGGAATGGAGCCCAGAAACATAGCCTGTTTGTTAGTTTGTCTTTGGACGGTGTTCCTGGTACAGTATTCATAAGACATGGCTGCCAACGCAACATGGAGAGATACATGAGAGAACACAGCCTTCGTCCTCGCCACCAACGTAGTTGTGTGGGAGCAGGAAGATAAATGACAGATGATGCGTGGGTGTAGTGAGTGTAAGTTGTATGTGTATCATGTGAGTGTGTAAGCTGTGTTTGTATCTTGTGTGTGTAAACTCTGTGTGTATTGTTTCGAGGTGGGAACATGCTCAGACGTTCCATGTGGCATGTTTCATCTAAAGCGTATGCGTGGGTCTTGATTTGTACCAATTTGTAGATTTCACAGTTTTCAATTGCTTGTCTCTAGCGTCCAGCCATCCATTGTTTTCATGAACAGTAACCAGTATCAAACATTTTGAGTAAGATATTCCTCTCGTTAGTGTCACTGTGAAATGACACTGACGATAACTAACAACCTATGATGACGTCACCAGATTCACAAACATAGAGCAGCAGCTATTATTCAGGAACATTAACAATGAAGGGATCCCTAAACACTGACGTCATCTATCAGAGACACAGCATGCCATGATTCCAACGCGATGACTTCTAGGAACAACTGCATTTATCAACACCTTATCTGGAGACCGTGGGCTGCTCTGGTACAGTTGATCTAATGGCCACACTGATGCAGACATTGATAAGATCCTGGTTTATGATACATTGGATAAGATGTCTGACAGTGAGAGTTTTTTTTTCACAATGTTGGAGGTAGTAGCAGGGTAAAACAAGGTAACACATTCCTCTCCTCCCCTCCTCTCTCCTCCGCATGCTTCTGGTTTATTTCTATCCTGCTCCGCATGGGTCCATTGTGACGCACATTTGAAATAGGGAAAATAATCAGCCCTTTTATTACAGCGGTGTCAAGCAGAAAAGCCACAGTAAGTGACCGATTAGTTTCTCCTGTGCTGGTTTGTTCTGGTTTGATCTCGACTGAAAGGATAAATTCCACAGGGGTCTCCAGCGCCATGAGTCAAGGACCTGGACAGTGCCACTAAAGATGGAATACAGGGTGGTACATTTTGAATCACTTCAATCTATTCATGAAGGCCATTGTAAAAATGTAAAAACGGATGCCTATTCTGCAGTGAGTAATGGTGTGATGGAGAAAAGGTAAGCTGCTCTTAAAATGAGCTGCAGAACAGTAATTTAACAGAGTAATCCATTTTCTGTATGTAAGTTGTGCAATGTCATCAGAAAAAAACTAAAAGCATAGAAATGAGAGCAAAGGGGTATGAAGAATGTACATAAGAGCAATATCACTTTCATTGAGCTGTAATTTTTAATATATATATAGAGTATATATATTATTCATGACTGTTACATACTTGCAGCCCTGAAACTGTTAGGAACCAAACTATACTTTATATCTCTAACTTTTTAACACACCTTACAAATGACCTCACCATTAGTCGGAGAAAACAAATACAGGGAAACAAATATTTGTTGGCATTTATGAATTAGAATACATACATATTTTTTTCTCCCCTCCCATTTTGTTGTGTTCAATTCACTGAATGATCCTCTCTTGCCAGGAACTCTACAGCAAGCGAGGGATGGTAAAAAATCAATGACATGGGGGGTCCGCGTGGCGTAGTGGGCTAAGTCGCTGCATTGCACGACAGTGTACGTCATGATAGTCACGGGTTCGAGCCTAACAGTGCGAAGAGAATCGGCGGTTGGGTGGCATCTGGTTGGATGAAACGTGCACGCCCCTCGCCATCCCTGTCACGGTGTATTGGAGGTGTAAAGTAGGAAGCGCAAGCAAGGAGTAGCGGTATGCAGATTTAGTGATAATCCACACAATTTAGGGTGAATGGACAAGCAACACAAATGTGCATCCTGGTCTTAAACGCGGCACAGAACGCGTTCGTAATCTAACCTTGCGTATGCTTAACTCTTACATTTTATACTACGTGGTGTGTATATAGTAGAATTTTCATAATTCAAGAAGAATATCAGCCAGGAGAAAAACACATAGCAGAAGAACACGAACAGAAAATACAATGCCTGACACCTCCCTCTTGGTTGGCCAGTGTTTATATAGGAAGAACCAAATACTAATCAAACACGGCTGGACGTAATCATCAATCAGATCTACATGTACCAGCCTGACTAATGCCTATCCTAGCACTGGCCAAACAGAGGTGTCAAAAACTTAAAGGAACAGAACATGTAAACAACTCAAAACCTCAATGCATTACACCGGTATAATAAATCACAAATTAGACAGAATACACATTTTACATGGAAAATTACTAATACATAATTAGTCCATATCTCAGTCTAATCTTCACCCCAGCCCACACTGGGCCGGATGTGACAATCCCACAGATCTGTCCAAGGAGCTACGGAGCTAAAGACAAGGCAGGATTAGAGAGGGACTTTGGAGGGGAGAAAAAAGGAAAAAAAGAAAAAAACAATCACATGTTCGAGCATGACTATTTGCTTACACATTGCTTAAAGGAATGTAAAATTATTTGTATGTGTATAGTGTGAATGCAGATCACAAAGATAGGTTGTGCTACTTGAAAGTTTCACTTATTAGATATAATGCCAATATACTGTAAGATAGCTAGCTATGTTCGCTGGCTAGTGGCTTGGTAGTTTGCTGGCAAATAAACTACCGGTAGTTATAACCGGCTAACATAACACGTTGTGTCAGAATTACAATTTTGACCATTGCAATGACCTTCGTAAAAACATGCTACGCTCAAACCATGATACACCTAATCGTAATGTTCTGATCTCAGCACACAACAAGCACGATCACAAGTGAGCCACTTGGGACAAATCTGTAGGGCTATGCATATTTTCAAGAACAGCCACTAAAGGGAAACATTCAGACCACCCTGAGACAGGCTTATGTTCCTCCCACAAAGTAAAGTGTAGCCTAGTGTTATCTCTCATTGCATAAGGATACAAAGCCAGGCATTTTTTTTCCAGTGAATCAAAGAACTCAGTTCGAGTATGACAAATAGTGCAGCATTTTATGTCAGGTATGACACAATGCAGCCTTTAGGAATTAACTGGTTGTAAGCCAGTGACTCAGCATCCGTAGGAACACTGGTGAACGTGCCTGGGAAAGACAACAATAGTGATTCATCAATCCAGTACTTCGTTCACCATAATGTCCATGGGCCTGACAACATTTAATCATAAACTTTATTGAAGAGATTAATCTTTACCGGTTATTACGACATTGTCTGGAGATTTCTGCGTTTTTTTGCATGTGACAAATAAACCAATTTAAAGGCAAATTCCACAGTAAATCAGTTTCATAACATAGTATTTACAAACGTTCCCATAGATGATTTGTTCTCATTTCCAATTTTCTTTCAGAAACATTGAAGTAAATCCTCTGGCTCAAACATGTACCTCACTGTTAGATATCAGAATGTCTAAAATGTAATTTTCTGCAATATCTTAGTTAGCAGCCATTGAATTAGGCAGCGACATTGTCGAGAGGATGAGTGTGTGGGCGGGACTGGGCGGGACTTGGAAAAAGTAGGAAGCCCACCATTGTTATTCTCTACATACTGAAAGGATCTTGCAAGGTTTCCCGCTGCACTTCGTTATTAAGGCGGCCGCCCTGACAACAGCCGATCGCTGAGCAGTAAATGTGAGGTGTGATATGTGTCTGACCAGCGCAAATCTGCTGGAATATTAATGCCATTGCGCCATGTTAAGTGCGCAGCAATAAACAGTGAAAACGATCACCATTGCGCATTTCGGAAGTAGTTTAGCACCCCCCCCCGTAGAGAAACGGAACCCCACCACCTTAACTAACACATTTTCTGGGAGAAACCCTGTCATGCCACCATGTTTAGCAACACAATGCCTGATAAAAACATTGCAGAAAGACAAAGCTATATACGTACTGTCAAAAGTTAAGTACAACCATGGCTTGTATGTGTAAGGCTTATGCACACCATAAAAGGGGCGCTTATTTTCACAACAGAAAACATGCCTTTATTCACTTCTATTTCGACAGACCTTCCAATACACTTGATATTGTAGAACTAAGGCATATGCCTGCAGAGTTTGAAATCTCACACTCTCTAGCCAAACATGGGTGAAATACTGTATATTTCATTGACCTACAAATGTCTGGGACAAGCTCCCAGCACCTCCATATCGCTGTGTGGTGTGCCCAACTTTTAGGAACAGAAAAGAAGCCAGTTTTTGTCACCACATTGAATGTATAAGTATGTACAGATGGATTTATTCAGAGAGATAGGTAGAAGACAGTCCATGTACTGCTTTGTAAATTAGCATTGAAACCTGGAGCCCAGCCCAACAGGAAGCCAGTGGAGAGGCTACTGTAGTACTTGAGTAATATAATGTTTTGGTTTGTTTTTCTACAAGATTCTACCAGACATACTCTGCAAAGTTGAAGATTAATTATGATTTGTTTTGCCTGAAATGCCAACTCTATTACAGCATTTGAGTTGAATGGCTTTCAACTAACCTGGGCCCGGTTCCCCAAAACGTTCTTATCGCTAAGTAGTTCTTAACCTATTCCTTAACCTCTCTCTTAACCTAATGGCACGGTTCCCGAAAACGTTCGTGCGCTAAGTATATCTTCTGTAAGTAATACTTTCGTAAGGTTGGTCTGGACCATTCGTAGCTCTCTCTTAGCGTTGTTTGAGCTCAAACCGCTAGTCGCCGCCACTACAACAATGATTTTATGGACATTTTATAACTGTAATAAAATATGTTCGCAATGGATACAGGCCTATTCAGGAAACTGACTTTATTTGGTATCAGAACTGGTATGTGGTAATTAGCCTAGGCTATTTCGTAATGTAATTAAAGCGTTTAAATTGTCAATCACTTTTGATAATTAAAGTCTGGCAAACAAGTTGGCTCTAAATGGCTAAGATCTAGAAATTGGTAAGCATTGTGGTGTCCAGTAAGCGACCAACTATGGCAGTGATCTA
>JACXGM010024195.1:0-15839 GCA_016801145.1 Umbra pygmaea
TTGTCTATGAGAAGGAAATAGAGCTCTGATAGATACACACAGGGAGGCAGATTTTAATTTGACCATGGCCCCGACTCCGAGTTGTGTACAAATCGATTGGTCCTTCATTAACTCCCATGTAATTAGCCTAACATTATTGTGTGATCCTAAATAAACTTTGGGCACTTTTTTTGTTTCGATAACCATTAAATCAAACAGTAACAGACTCTGCGTTTTTGCAATAAAAGCAATAATAGTTCTGTTAATATTAAGAATTTATTGTCGTCTTGTCTTTCCACCAAATAAAAGAAAAGTATCGATAACAGTATCGATAAAGACTCGGATCGTTAAGCAGTCTCGAAAAAATTCCTATGTGTGGGTGGAAGGGGTGGATTTTAATTTTTTATTTCTGACATCAGGAGTCCCTCTGTTATGGGAATCCTGGTGGTGGACCGGAGGTTCCTGGAGGAAATCGGAGGCCTTGATGGTGGAATGAAAGTGTATGGAGGGGAAAATGTTGAACTGGGTGTAAGGGTGAGCAGCAAGAATACCCATATAAGGTGCTACCTTAGTCAGAATGGCTCAGTGGTTAGGGAGTCAAACTTGTAGTCAGAAGGTTGCTAGTTCGATTCCTGACTTTGCCAAACATCATTGTGTCCTTGAACATGGCACTTTACTCCATGTTGCTCCAGGGAGATGTCCCAGTACACACTATAAGCCAGAGCATCAGCTAAATGACTAAAATGTAACGTAAAAGTCATCTGTCAACCTGAGGTAGGTCAAAGAAAACACAAACTAAATTATACAAACAGTTGTTGATCATCAGAAGTTATCTAGGCCTTAAACACCACTAGCTCATATCAAGTGAGTGACACATCTTGCCAGGTGGATAAGGAATTTAGAACATAAAATTTTTTGGCCCAAAGAGGGAGCTATAGTAATGTTAGTGAACTGAAAAGGTATTTACTGAAGTGTCATTTAATTTGTTTACTCTGGCCAAAGTTTGACAGTAAAAAAATATTATAAAATCTGTTCTAGCATGAGAAGCACAAGTTGATTAAAATTTTGGAACAATTGATTAGGTGATCCTTCTATAGTGCCAAACCTTTTCTTTTGATCGACACCTACTTAGGCTACTGGTAAGGTCTTTGATGCATACAGTAGCTTTATACAGTTGTGCTCAAACGTTTGCATATCCCTGGGTTATTAGTAATAGACATACAATTTTTAAAGAAAATATGAGTGAGCTGGCAAAACAATGATTTTATATCTCATTGAAGTCATATTCAACTGTAGGTCATATCAGAATGGCGCAATTAGAAAACAAAACATGGCAACAAAGAAAATAATTAAATGACCTGTTCAAAAGTCTGCACACCATCAGATCTCAATATAATGTTTTGCCCCCTTTAGCAGCAATGACAGCGTGCAGTCATTTCTTATCATTTTCTATTCGGCCCTGAATTTTTGCAGGTGGTATAACTGCCTATTCCTCTTTACAAAATGCCTCCAGGTAATGCAAAGTCTTTGGTTGTCTTGCATGAACCACAGGTTTGAGATCTCCCCAGAGTGGCTCGATGATATTAAGGTCAGGAGACCGTGATGGCCATCCAGGACCTTCACCTTTTTTTCAACTTGGCCTTGTGCTTAGGATCATTGATGTGCTGGAATGTCCAAAAGCATACCATGTGCCGTTATCATGCTGAATAATGCAAATTGTCTGTCAGTATTGTTCAAAAACATGCTGCATTCATCTTGCCATCAATTTTCACAAGGTGCCCCGTGGTTTTAGAGCTCACACACCCCCAAAACATTAGTGAACCACCACCATGCTTCACCATGGGGATGGTATTCCTTTCACAATAGGTGTTCTCCAAACATAGTACTTATGGTTGTGACCGTAAAGCTTTATTTTGGTCTCTTCACTCCAAATTACAGTGTGCCAGAAGTTGTAGAGTGTGTCAATGTGATGTTGGGCATATTGTAACCAGGCTTTTTTTGGCACTGGTGCAGTAAAGGATTTTTTCTTGGATATCTTTTTAAATCCATTTCCAACTTTATACAGTTCCGGTACCTTATTACGCAGGTCTTTTGACAGTTATTTTCTGCTCCCCGTGGCTCAGTATCTACTCTGCACAGTGCATCCATGTGAGGGCTAACAAACTCATTGACTATTTATACACAGAAACTAGTTGCTATTTAAAATGCCACAGGTGTGGGAAATTAAACTTTAATTGCCATTTTTACCTGTAAGGTCAAACACTCAAGGGTATGTAAACATTTGATCAGGCCCATTTGGGGGATTTCTATTATCAGTATGATTTACAAAGGTGCTAAACAACCGTGTGATAATTAATGGTTTCATATGAGCACTATCCTTACATAACAGTCAGGGTATGCAAACTTATGAGCACAACTGTACTTTTATACCATGGGTTATCGTTTGTATTGCTAGCATGTTTCACTCTTTTTACTTCCCAACTATACAGCATCCTTCTAGCACTTTCCATAAGTATTGTTCAAATCAAAACCAATTGCACATGTGCAACAGCTCAACTGTAACACTTTTCACTGTAACCAATAGAAAACGGCATATTCTATAACTGTACAACAAATTCTAATCCTTACAATTATAACAAGCAAATTAACAATGCCGACGTTATATCACACATAAAACATTATTGACCCAAACAATTACTTTCATGAATTTGGCTCTTACACTTGTGAAAGTTGATAGTCATACAATATGGCCATTGTGGCCTCTGTATCATTCGTAATGAAAAGTTTCCTGTTTTTCAGGTATGGCTGTGTGGGGGCAGTATAGAGGTGATTCCCTGTTCTAAGATCGCCCACATCGAGAGGAGCCACAAGCCTTACATGCCTGACCTGAGCGTGTCTATGAAGAGGAATGCATTGAGGGTGGCCGAGATCTGGTTGGATGAGTACAAACATAATGTCAATCTGGCCTGGAACATTCCCATTAAGGTACATTCAGGTTCATACATATTTGGACACTGACTATGTTATTAATTAAGCTGTCTCCCATTGCATATTGGAGTAAAAATAATGAATATATGAGCTTAATGTCAGAGTAATCACACCTAAACTTGGTTGAATTACAGCAATTTCAAAACGTTGAACGCCCTTTTCAGGAGCCGAAAGTAATTGGATAATTAGCTATTCAGCTGTTCCATAGCCAAGTGTTTGTCATTACTTCAAGTATGCAGATAGCAATTCTTGATTTAATTTAAATGTGGCATTTGCATTCAGTTTCTCAGGAAGAAACCCAGTATCTGGTGATTTTTATGGGTTCCAGACTTTAGGCCAGGGGTAGGCAGCTCCGGTCCTGGAGGGCAGAAACACCTCAGATTTATTATTTTACCTAGTAGTTAATTGCAATCACCTGCTTTCCCAGGTATAAACCAGTCCCTTATTAGAAAGAGAGAACAAAAATCAAAAGTGTTTCGGGCCTCCAGGACTGGAGTTGCTGACCCCTGCTTTAGGCAGTCAGTCATTAATTGAAAAGGATTTGCAACCAAGAATGAATCACAATTTAATTTATGATGTCCAATTATATTTAAGCCTCTAAAATGTGGGCGCTATATATACAAAATTGATGTAATTCCTGCATGGTTCATACAATAATTTTGACTAAACCCTTAAATGAAACATTTTCCAAGTTTCAAGATTGTCACATGTACTGTACAGACTGCAGATGTACAGCAAAAGTCTTGTGCCCCAGTTCAAACAATGCAGTAATTATAATTAATAAATTAATGATAAAGGTGAAAGTCTACACTTAAAACACATCTTGATTGTTTCTTTTAAATCTATTGTGTTGGCTTAGAGAGTCAAAATGATGAAATGTGTGACTGACTAAATATTTTTGGAACTGACTGTGTTTATGAGAATATACCCATTGTTTAATACATATCTCATGTGAATCAAAACTAGTGAACAATGTTTCGCAAATTTTTTATTCACAAGATCCTTTAATATGGAAATATATCTCTAAGATACAACAAATAACCCATTATCACCCTCTGAACACTTTAGGATCATGGAATAGATATTGGGGATGTGTCCGAGAGAATGAAGCTCAAAGAAAAGCTGAAGTGTAAGCCCTTTAAGTGGTACCTGGACAATGTGTATCCTCAGTTGGACACATGGGAGAACATATTGGCCTATGGAGGGGTACGTTTTTTAAAACACTTTCCTCTGGAACCACCATATTTTACTAGCTTAACTGATTCACTTAATCAAAAAACAATTTGGGGGGTATTTTTCATCCAGTACATTCCATCAAATTTAATACATTCTGCCAGTGGTCAGAGAAGAAGATTAGCAGTTTGAAAAAAAGATGGCCATGGAATGTTCCATTTCGAAACAATTGTTTTTTGCAGTTTGGTTTGTGGATAAAGTTTGGCAGTTTTAAAGTATCCAAGTGACAGAATCTATGGGGGGACTGACTAATAATAGTTTTTATTGCTTAATGTAGACAAATTTATAAATCTAAAAATGTTAGGTAAAATAGACTGACTGGCAGAAATTTACGGTAAAGATGGCTAAAGGACAATGCACAACAACATTTTCTGTAAAAAATGCTTATTGTGCAGATTGCACCTACTGTATTTATCTTGACTATGCCCTCCTATTCCATGTAGATGAAGAACTTGGATGCAAAGATGTGTATTGATCAAGGGCCTGTTCCAGGTCACACGCCCATAGCTTATGAATGCTACTATTATGGTCCACAGGTAATTTCTTACAATCTACTTTCTTTTATGCTTTCTATTCATAGAGAGATCCTAACATCCTGTCTTTATTTGTTTCCTTCTTTAGCACACATACTACCGCAGTAATGGGGAGTTGTACATTGGTAACATAAAATCCCACAAGTACAATGACAACAGATGTTTGTCTGACAGTGGAGAAGACAGTGTTCCTGGTCTGTACAATTGTAAGGAAGCTGTTCAGAAAGGCATGGGCATTCACTGGTCCTTCACACAGGTACACATTTAAATGTACAATATGTAGTTTCTGGCCGCTAGGGTTCTCTCAATCAAAACAATAGCAAAAGATGTACTTGGATGACGTCGGGAAGTAACGTGGGATCATGGGTTTTGTTATCGTCGTCAATGACAACCTTCCAATAATATAGGTATAGTGATGTTTGCTTTTTTAATGCAAAGTACATCTTTTGTTATTGTTTTGGAAAACTACATATTGTACCTTGAACTTAGTATATTAATAAAGGCAGCTATTTCTTACACTGAAAATAAATTGTCTTTCTTTTTTATAAATTAGTCCACTGTGTAAAAGCATGTCAATATTAAAAACTCTTTTTTTTCCAGGGAAAAGAACTCAAGAACAGACAAACAAAAAGATGCCTGGAAGTGCATGAACGTACACTTGTGATCCAGAACTGCACAGGCCAGACATGGGAAATCCAAAATATTATGAAGCCTTTCTAAGTGACAAGCATTAAAGAGTAACACTTGAAGATTATAAAGTTGAAGATGCAAAATAAGAGAGTTATATCAGTTCTTGCAAAAGGTTAATCTTTATGCCTGGGACCATTTCTAAAGTCAAGCCAATAAACACTACATTATTGTCATAGTGATGATTTACAGCATGTTTTCCTTATTTCAACCCCATGGAAAACATTTGGAATTTGACCCAGAGGAAGATGGATGGTCACAAGCCATCAACCAAAGCCAAGCTGCTTGAATGTTTGCGCCAGAATATTGATTTCCAAATACTGATTTGTGAACTTTTACTAAGTTAACACATTGGTATCATGTTATTTAAAAATAATATTAACTTATATTTTTTTGCATTATTCAAGGTCTGACAACTTTGCATTTTTTTGTTATTTTGACCAGTTGTAGATTTCTGCAAATACATGCTCTCAATTACAGTATTTGTATTTAGAATTTCTGAGAAATGTTGTCAGTAGTTTATGGAATAAAATAAAAATGTTAGCTAGATCGCCCTAGTGTCATCAGGCAAGTGGTGCCAGGTGTGCTGTGACAGGTTCCCTTCTCCCGTATTCCTTCTACCAATCTGCCTTTCCACCTTTCTATTCCACATGCACAAGATTAAGGCTTAAGCAGAGGGACACGTCTGGCACTGCAGGATTTGAGTCCATGGCGGCGTAGTGTGTTACTGATGGTAGCCTTCATTACTTTGGTCCCAGCTCTCTGCAGGTCATTCACTTGGTCCCCCCATGTGGTTCTGGAATTTTTGCTCATCGTTCTTGTGATCATTTTGACCCCACGGGGTGAGATCTTGCTTGGATCCCTGGATCGAGGGAGATTATCAGTGGTCTTGTATGTCTTCCATTTGCTTATAATTGCTCCCACAGTTGATTTCTTCACACCAAGCTGCTTACCTATTGCAGATTCAGTCTTCCCAGCCTGGTGGAGTTTGGAGTGTGACTGTTTGAGGTTGTGGACAGGTGTCTTTAATACTGATAACAAGTTCAAACAGGTGGCATAAATACAGATAACGAGTGAGGACAGAGGAGCCTCTCAAAGAAGAAGTTACAGGTCCGTGAGAGCCAGAAATCTTGCCTGTTTGTAGTCAGTGATGCCGGTAACACGTTACTTAGTAACGCGCTACTCTAATTTGACCACTTTTTTCAGTAACAAGTAATCTAACGCGTTTCTATTTTCAAACCAGTAATCAGATTAAAGTTACTTTTCCAAGTCACTGTGCGTTACTGTCATTTTCCTTAGTAAAAAATATTAATTTTTGCTTTCTTCTTGCGTCTCTGGGAGTGAAGTCAGGTATGCGACAAGTCACTTTTTCAGCATCAGGACAGTCGAAGCCGGCGATAGCTAGGCAAGAACCGTTTGCAAAGCAACACTTATGCCAGCAACACGAACTCTGATTTTCCTTTTCAAAATAATAGCGCTAGTAATTCAATATAATAATCATTGTTAATTCATTGCAAAGATAGGTAGTGTGTCCATGTTCATGTGTTGCTAAAATTAAAGTCTGTCGGATGAAACAGACTCTAGTGAATGTTTTTAAAATGTAATCATAATTTCACATGAGACACTGACAATATATTCCATCAAATTGTCTGTACAAAGTATTTGTTTTCTCTTATTAATAAAAACTTAACATGTTAAATTATTTTTTTCCTATCATATACTCTTAATATTTCTTTACACACAGTAGAAGAAAACCTTTTTGCACACCTCTAACTAAACAGGTGCGTAGAATTAGATCAATCAATGTGGATCATAAAATAGGAAAAAGTAAGTTCCGCACACTGCCTATTCGCAAGCAGAAATTTATTAATAAAAACACAACGTTTCGGTCTCAAACCTTCATCAGGTATAACTGTCTTTACACACAGTACAATTGCATTTGGTTACAATTCACAAGCTTTATAATGAATTAATAATGATTATTGCAGTGAATTAAAACTAGCGCTATTATTTTGAACAAGTTAAATACACAATGTAGATTACAAATAGTAAGTTTCCATCACCGTTTTAACAGTTAAATATGTCAAGTCAAGAAAGACTGTCATTATTTTATTTTTATAAAACCATGTATTCACTTAAAATGTCAGGAGATAAATTGTTGATGTTACTGTTAAAAATGCACTTCCAATAAAATGTGTGTTGGCAAAACCGGTTGTCATTTTTATGTTGAGGCGGTGGGGATGTTGTCGGCAGCTGCTGAATGTAACTAATAAAGTAACTTGTAATCTAACATAGTTACTTTTAAAATCAAGTAATCTGTAAAGTAACTAACTAATCAGATTACTTTTTCAAAGTAACTGTGGCAACACTGTTTGTAGTTGAACAAATAATAGTTTTACATAGGAATTGGCCCTCACGGACCTGTCACTTCTTCTTTAAGAGGCTCCTCTGTCCTACACTCGTTACCTGTATTAGGAAATGCAATACGGAACCAAGCAGAAATAAACAGGCAAATGACTCACAAATTCCTTCGGATATGAAATACTACGGTAGCATAGCAGACAGGAACCAACTTAACTTGCGGCATCACCAGCATCAGAACACATATCCAACTGACCAGCAACCCAAACTAACTAACACTAGAATTAAATAGGGCACAAAGAAAATACATGCTGTGAAGGAAACAAACAAAACGGATTGGATAACTAAAACATATTACACAAAAGAGTGGGAAAACTGAGGACAGGAAAAACCAAACATGAACTGTGTCTCAATGTGAAGGCTGCATCCTTTGAAGGCCACAGACTTCGAAGGATGCAGCCTACATGGCCTTCGGAGGCTGCAAATGTAGTCTTCATTGGATAAGCGACTGAGCCACCAGGTGTTCCCAATTACCGCCTAGCAAACGTTGCGAGAGGAGAGCTGCTAACTATGGAGCCTGAATTGCTAACTTTCATTTTTTGTATAAAAAGCTCCATTACCTTGTATCTCAAATTAAGTCAATGATCACACTTCATCCAAATTCGTATTCCTTACTGCAGGGTCAACTTCTGTGTCGTTAGATAATGATTACTGCAATAAACTTTCAGCCAGACCCTCCACGCGAAAAAGTTAATAATCAAATAATAATCAAAGCTAACATTTTCACCTAGGGTAGCCAAGACTCAAATCTCTGGCAAGAGACTGTATGAAGTCTACTATTGTAGTAATCTAGGCATGTAAAATCAAACTCCATGATACCGATCAACCAATGGGAAAAAGGTGACACCGTGACATGCTTGATTGACAGCCTCCTCATTAGCTTAAGGATCTGGAAATACAGAAATAAATATATACGGAAATAAATACAGAAATAAAAGAATATGGAAATAAATTAATATAAAAATGTATAAAAACTGAAATAAATGATCGCGGAAATAAATAAATAAATGGGGAAATAATATTAATTAATAAATGTATAATTTTATATTTTTCTATTTTTACGTATATTTTTAAGAAAGGACAATCCAAGTTGTTATCAGCATCAGGTACAAAAGCCAGAATCTGTCATGGTATGAGGGTGTGTAAGTGCCCATGGCATGGGTAACTTGCACATCTGTGAGGGCACCATTAATTCTGAAAGATATGTACACATTTTTGAGCATTACACTTGTCTCCAGTTGAGAATGTTTGGTGCATTATGAAGGTCATTATGAAGGTCAAAATAAAGCAACGAAGGCCCAATACAGTTGCGCAGCTGAAGGCATGCATGATGGATGAATGGGGAAAATTTTTGCTTGCTAAACTGAACCAACTGGTGTCTTCAGTGCCCAAATGCCTAAAGTGTTATTAAAATAAAAGGTGATGTTACACAGTAATAAAGAGTCGACAGTCCCTATTTTTTTGGAGTGGGTTGCAGCCATCTGGCTGCTTCTTTCGCATGGTTCCAGGGATAACTTTTCCTGTTTTTATTATTGCAGGGTTCTTACAGTTACAATAAAGGGTCTTTGAAAAGTAATACTGGTGTGTCAATATGTGTATCCTTTAATTCAAAGAGTGATTAAAGACTCAGTGTAGCTCCCTTGGTAGGAGCATGATAAAATTCCTGCCAATGTTGAGGGTTTGATTCCCACTGGGGACCAGAGTGACTGGTATAATGTAAAAGACAAATTAACTGTTTAAGGTCCAGAGATGGATGTATGCCAGAGATAGCACACCTGAATCAACATGTCTGCTAATTATGGAGCCTTGGCTGCTTGATTCAGGTACACAGATTCAGTGTTACATCCTCCGCTCCATCAGCTACTTCCCCATCTCACCTGAATGCACCATCCTCCACCAGCATGACAAAAGTTCCATACAACCACAAACGCACCTGCACAATCCAGTCCCAATCACCTGAATATTGGAACACCTGCTCCCCCCCTTGATCTGTATATAAGCCACAACCTCACAATCTCTCAATGCGAGGTATTGTAAGTACACACCCTTTCATACTGAGCGTTAGTCTTCTGATTGTGATTTCCTGGTTTGACCTAGTTATTACTGTTTGTGAGTTTTGTCCATTTTGTAT
Organism: Umbra pygmaea; assembly: GCA_016801145.1. Lineage (NCBI taxonomy): Eukaryota > Metazoa > Chordata > Actinopteri > Esociformes > Umbridae > Umbra > Umbra pygmaea. Next base: position 9,973 of record JACXGM010024195.1, read on the forward strand.
TGCCCTTTTGTACTTTTGCCTGATTCCTGTTTTGCCAGTTGCCGACCCTGTTTTAATAAACCTTTCCTGTGTACCAAACCCTTCTTAGACGGTAGCCTTTTTTACTAAACACATTACAGACAGGATGTAAAAAATAGCTGGGATTTCAAAAACTTAATGAAATTTTGTAAGAATTCGGTGCAGCATTTTGATGTTGACTTGTTTGTATGGCCTTCAAACTTTACACACTGGTCCAGGAGCCCCGGGGGCTTGACAATATGCATTACAAAAACCTTATTCATCATGGTTTACATGCTTTAACACATTAAAAAATATATATATATATACATATGTTCTTTAGTTTAGACAAAAATTATATAAAACAAAATTCCATAACCCTGTCACAATGTCCCTAGTGTCTGTGTCCTTGTTCTATGTCACTTTAGGGTGGTTTCTCCCCCATGTGTTTTGTTTTGGTTTTGATTCCCGCTCTTTGTGTCACTTGATCCCGTCACATGTTTTTGTCAGCCTATCAGTTCTGTTGGTTAGTCCACACCTGCACACCCTCCCCCCGTTAATATAGTATTTAGTTCTGTCTGTTTGGTTGATCAGTGTGGTTCATTGTTTTCTATCCAGTTCATGCTTGCTCCAATAAAAATATGTTTGCTGAAGACGCGCCTGCCTCCGCTCAATATGAACCATGGTTAATCAGACACAATCCCTACGTCAATTGGATCTGAGGTAAAATCATGGGTTGGAGTTCTACATGTCACTCCCTCTGTCTGAAGTCAGCTATCACCCGGTCATTAACTAAACCTGAAACAACCAACCCATCCCACACGGAAAAATCATGTAAAATATATATGTACATCAGCCGCTGTCGGTGGATCTTAATTGGGGAGGACAGGCTCATATTACGCTCGGGACCAGAGTGAATGGAATGGTGCTTAACGCACAAAACCCAGTGTGCAAAATAAAAAACACTGGGTTTTGTGAGTTGCGCACCCTTCCATTCACTCTGGTCCCGAGGGTAATATGAGCCTGTCCTCCCCAAACAAGATCCACCGACCGTGGCTGATTGTAACGATCCCCTCCTTACACCGGCCTGGACCAATACCATGACTATTGTGTCTCTTTTAGTTTCTTCTTACCTTGGTTAGGTCTTGTACTCATGTTCAGTTATGTCTTTGTATGTTCTGTATCGCCCAGCATTAGTCTAGTCTTCTGTCTCCCTCTTTTGGTTTTAGTTAGTTGGTGTTTTGACTGCCCATTCATTTTGCCTATGTAATTAGTCCATTCATGTCAGCTGTGTGTAGTTTGTTTTCCTCCTGTTCTCCTGTATTTAAGTGTCTAGTTCCTGTTTGTTGGTTGCTGGGTCATTATTCTTGCTGGTGAGTGAAGTAAGTCATTCCATGTTCTGCCTGTTATTTTTGTATCCTGTCAGTACCTGCTAGATATTTCTGCTTTAGTAACTTTCTGCTTTGTAAGCCATTTAAGTTCAGTTCCGTTTTAGCATTCCTGAGTTTTAGCATTCCTGAGTAATCCCTGTGTTACGGATCTGGTTTATTCCCTGATTTACGTTTGTTTTGTAGTTGCCCCAGTATAGGCGCTTTCCTTAGTTTGTTTCTATTGCTCATTTTATTTACCTTCGTTATCAATAAATATAAAGTATTTTATAACTGTTCTTGGAATTGCATCATCCTGTGTATAACTTGCTTTGGAGCCAGTACATGACACTGATGTACATATATGTATAGGATTTCTCAACATATATGTACATATGTGTCCTGAATATGTTACTGAAATATATAACTTGCACTTCCCAAAATATGATAATACATTGCATATTATATATTTTAACATGTAATATATTATGTCAAGGTAATGAAATATGTGTTTATTCAGTATTTTAAGCAGTTTTAAGTCTAAAACTCATGATGTGCGATATCTCCGGCTCTGATGAACCCACATAGACAATCTACCACTTATTATTTAAATAATTGCATTTATTTTGATGATTTCTCCTTATGCCGGACCTGTGAAGGCATTTCAGCATTGCTGGCAGACTCCTAGTGCATACACAAACCACTGCACCGCCCGCGACTGCTTGATATATGTCAATATATTTACATATATTTAAGACATATTAAAACATATTTGAAAATGGCCAAAATCAAACATGTAAATATATGTATGAAATATATGGCCATATATTAAATATATTTATATATGTTTAAAAAAATATAGGTACATATAAAAAATATATTTTTTCGCAATATATGTCGATATATGATCCTTCCGTGTGTGATCTGTAGACCTGTCCACTGTTCCCAAGGAATATCATGACATAAAACAAGTTTTCAAAAGGATCGCGCCCTCACATTACCACCTCACCGTCCTTATGATTGTTCCATCACCTTAGTCCCCGGCTAAACATTTCCCAAATCCAAGCTGTGCAGCATTTCTAAACCGGAACGTGAGGCTTTAGAAGAATACATACAAACAGCTCTATCAGCGGGCCACATCTGTCCCTCTTCTCCTCTCGGGGCAGGTTTTTTCTTTGTGGGAAAGAAAGACGGGGGATTGAGACCCTGCATAGATTTCCGAGGTCTCAACAACATAATGCTTCATCCTCTGCGGCCATCTTAAAATATGGTATTCCTCAAGGCTCTATTTTGAGTACTACACGGTTTTCTCTGTACACGTGTCTTCTGGGATCAATTTGTCGTCGCTATGACATTTCCTATCATATGTATGCAGACGACACACAGATTTATCTACCTCTCAAAGTCAAGAACGAACAACCTCTCAAGTCCTTGTTGGACTGCTTGAATGAGCTTAAAGTTTGGTAGTCTAAAAACGTTCTCCAACTTAATGAAAAAAGTCTGAAATCACAATATTTGGTCCACCAAAACTCAAAGAGAAGATAGACATCACTTTATGCCCCAATTGATATAACGGTGAAGGATAGCGTGAGAAATCTTGGCGTAATAATCGACTCACCCCTAAGCTTTGACAAACATAAATTCTGTTGTAAAGAATAGCTTTTATCAGCTCAGATTGATCTCAAAGATGATAACCTTTCTCAGATGAGATTTGGAGGTTGTTATCCATGCTTTTATTATGTCAAGACTTGACTACTGCAACTCTCTTTATACATAGATCTGCCAACGATGGTACAAAATGCCACAGCCAGGTTTTTGACTGGCACTAAAAAAAGGGACCACATTACTCCAATATTATGCTCCCTTCATTGGCTACCGGTTCAGTACAGGATTGAGTATTTTATTAATGGTTTTTCAAGCATTGTATAACATGTCCCCAAATTACATTGTCAACCTTATAGATTCTTATTCTCCAGGCAGGACGTTAAGATCAACGAAATAGTCCTTGCTGCTGGTCCCCCATTCTAAAAAAGTCAAAAGGTGACCAAGCTTTTTCAGTGGTGGCTCCTTAGTTGTGGAACAGTCTTCCCCTTCATATTCAACTAGCTCAAACTATAGACATTTTAAAATCTCAATTAAAAACTTACCTTTTTAGCTTTTAGTAAATGATAGTGTAAAATGTGGTGATATCTTATTGCTAGTTAGTTTTATTTTACACTGATCTTTTTGTATTGTTGGATGAGGGGGATGCCCAGGAGTGTATAGCCATGCCTTCATCTGCTAGGCCTGAAATGTTTCTATAGATGTATGTTTTTATGGTAAACTGTGAAGCACTTTGGGCAACAATGTTGCTATTAAATGTGCTATATAAATAAATATACAAGTAAATGTTGAAGAAGTTGAAGTAAAGAAAAAGCACCCGTTGCCTCTCATGAACTCTGCTTTTGATTCACTAGAGAATGCCACTACATTTACCAAGCTTGATCTTCGTAATGCTTACCATCTTATACGGATGAAAAAGGGAGACGAATGGCTCACAGGATTCAACAACCCCCTTCAGGAAATGTACAAAACCACTAACTATTCATATATTATTTTTTCAAGTAATGAATTCATCAACATGTAAACTTTCATTTTTTATAAAAAAACAACTGTTTGTATTTTGTAGATACGTGAAATAAGTTAAATTAAAATTGCTTGTTATAACAAAAGAAATAGAAGTCCCCGCCCATAAATCTTCCTGATTGGTTGCTGTCTCGTGTTGTTTTGTTTATACTCGCTTGTTGACCAGCTGGGCTTTCGAAACACAACAGCACGGAGAACAGACAAGTTGCAATCGCCCTCAACCACATCGCTAATCTCTGAAACACAGAAGTTAATCTCGCATAATTTGGTCAGTTGTGTCATTTAAGTTCTGTGTCTATTTGCTGTAGGAATTGGTATATTCGCCCTGAAACAACAGAAAAGGAAATTCAAAATCTAGGCCCAACCCCTTCCTACACTTCCTATTGGAAACTCCTTTTGGAACCTTAAAAAAGTTTAACATGGAGGTTTGTGACAATGTTTTTTCTACAGAGCTCTTTCTAGTCTTAGTAGTGTCCATACATTAATTTAAGCCAGTTCAACAGTTGTGCTTAAAGATGTTAATTAGCAAAAGAGCTGTATTAGCATGCTTGCCAACTGGTTTTGGAAAAAGTTTGATCCACAAATGCGACATACTTCGAGTGTTTTTGATGGAGTTGTTTTACCTGGAGAATGGTGTGCCATGACGTTGTGATAAAAAAAAATACGATACAACAAATACTCCGTTCTGTTTCCCTGAGGTAGATTAATTGAAACGCACACACCGATGAACACACCGCTACATGATTAAGCACCACCTTCGCCCAATAATGATTCGACCAAATTATCAGTGACACAAACAGAAAACCATGTGACATTGTATATCATTATTTCTCTTACTCCAGGCATTGCTGAAAGAGTCTATACTAATACAGACTCTGCCCATGAGAGATTGCCACATCACAGGCCCTAATTTAGAGAGTGCTGGAAACACAGATCAGTGGGAAAAGGTGGTACTTTTTACTGGATGACAAAAGCGTTCTGGGACTATCTGATTCATAGGAAGTGGAACTCGATGATTTGGATAACATTAAGGAAGGAATGGTAGGAGACGCTACTGACTCTAATCTGGACAGTGATGTTGAAGAAATGAACTCTGTTGTTGTAACACAAGAAGTCGATCAAATTTTAGAATCAATCAAGTGTCCCGTTGAAGCGAACCATAACAAGGAGATAGAGAAAATCATGAAATTTGACTGCAAGTGTGGTGACAGTCGAAAGGAGAATCAGGAAGTTACGTCCTTCATTCGCATCTATGGTTAATGTTATTGTCCTACTCATGTTGTTTCAAAAAGCCTGTGTTATATTTTGAAATATGTTAAATGTACAATATGTAGTTTTTGGCCACTAGGGGTCTCTCAAAACAATAGCAAAACATGTACTTTGATGACGTCGAGAAGTAGCGTTGGATCATGGGTTTTGTTGTCGTCGTCAATGACAACCTGCCAATCTAGCGTCTCCGGCAGAAAAAATGTCACTGACAAAGTAATGTATTGTTAAATATAATATAACTTTATTCACGTTATGTTTGGCGGTTCCCTGTGTTACGTACTGCCTCCCCAGGAGGGGAGTGGGATGCCACACCTCGCCGCCCAAGTGGTCGGAGAAAGGAGCATGGAGTCGTGGGTGCAAGCAAGGACACAGAAACAATAATGTACCGTTCTACAAAGGGCTTTATTTGCCACGGTAACTAATTAATGGTTTGGGAGGAGAGGCTGAGCAGAACCAAAACAAAGAACTAATATAGAACACCCCACCCCTAACCTAACTAACCCACTACAACACAACACTAACTATCTGGCACACGGTCAAGGCGCCCTAACAAAAATACATGGAGTGGGTGCTCAGATCTAACCTAGTGTACATATACAATGGAGTTAT
>JACXGM010024196.1:0-15838 GCA_016801145.1 Umbra pygmaea
GCAACTTCATGTAACATTTCAAAACATCTAAACAACTGCATTGATTTCAATCAAACTCGTGACAGCAATAGTGACAAGAAATGCATGTTAATAAAAATTCAGCAGAACACATTCAGAATACAGTAGTATGACTGTTTAACACGTTTATTTCGGATCAGAGCGACAACTGATTTAACACATAAGGCTCCGCGATTTATCTAAGCCTGGCTGTTAGCCTGCTCTGGAGCAGGCTAGCTGCAAAGAATAAATCGCCATGGTTACTTGGCTGGGTTTACTTCTAGCAGCTTTTGTGCAACCAAGTGAAGACTAAATTTATCCAGGATAACTTGAAAATCCCGGCTTAATCCCTTATCTTGGTTTTGTGCAATACCCCCCTGGTGTGGTGTTGTAGTTTTCTAACATTACTAGTTGTTGCAACAGCATGTGAAAAAAACGACAAAGTTTGTTAAGCCAATTGTTGTGAACTGGGTTTGCATTAATCTCGCGATAAAAAAATGTACGCAGTTAAAATGGATTTGCTTTAATGCCGTTAATAATGCGTTTAACTGACAGCACTACGAAAAACACATTCCTGTTTTCTTCTTCCACTTCTAGACATTCGTTCTCCTCTTGGTCCTTCTCTCACTTTTGTTGACTTCCCCCCCATGTTCTGATTGGTTCAGAGTTAGTGACTAGCGTCTGGATTCTCGTAACGATTCAACATGTTGAATTAGTAGAAATCTCTAGACGCTGGTCGCTATCAGTGGGTCATGGAGATTTACACAGCAAGCAGCGAGATAGTGATTGGAGATAAACTGGTCGCAAAACCTGAAATTGCTAGCAATCGCTGCAGTGAGCAGTGGCCATAAAGACTCTGTTTGTCCATTGTTTATTTCTAAAGAAACACAACAATGTATAAAAGGCTCCATTACCTTGTATCTCACGTTATGGGCCCATAGCAGACATTTTTTTTTAAATAGGCTCACGATTGTGTCATAACCACATGACTTATTTTCGCACAGTAGAGATATTACTGTATAGTCCAGAAGCTTGTAGGCAATCGGGGTGACGTGGAGGCATACAGTCAAGGCAGAAGCCCATAGAGTCCATGCAAACTATTGGAACAAAATATTTGTTCCTGATCCTACGCTCATGGACAACTCCTACTCACACTCTCCGTCTCTACAAGAGGCAAGATTCGGAATGATTCAGATTTCTCTTGGCACAGCTATGAGAAGACTTACAACTTTCAGACAGGTTGCTCACGTCACATCTATGTCGTCAAGCTCTGTTTGTGGCTGAGCGTACTGTTTGAGGCTGCGCAGTTTACTCAGCCATCACTGGAAAAATTATTCTAATTGACTTCACTTGGTCTCCGTGAAGTCAATGTCGTTGTTTGGTCCATTTTATATACTGTCTATGAACATAAAGCATAGCCTACCTGCATAGCCTACCTGTCTTCTTGGTACATAACTGCTTCCCTAGTTGCAACAGCATTTGAAAAAGCAAGGCGCTAGAGAGCACTATTAGTTTTAATGCAAAATACAATTTCACCACTAGATGGGAGAAATTCCAAAACAGTGTACCTTAGGTGTTGCCCAAATGAGCCGCAGTTTAAACAAATCTTGTCAATCAAAGACAAGCCTACCCAGCAATCTGATACAAAAACACAATAAATTAGTTTGAATGATTAATCAATCAAATGTAATTTACGAAGTCCTTTTTTCATTAGCAACTGACATAGTTTGCTTTTACAGAAACCCAACTAGATGGATAGATTAATTAGTGCAGCAATACATTAATACAACCGTGTATCTGTTTAGAATAATATACAATTTTGTCTTTTAGAATTACATATATTTTTTCAAATGTAAGTTCTTCAAAAAGAAGATTAGTGTGTTAGGTGTGTTATAGGTACACTATATATATACACACCACAGCTATTAGCCAATCAGCATTCAAACAACCCAGTTTATAAAACATAATACCATTTCAATCATGTTAGTTATTTCGTCAATTAATGTGGAGATGGATATAGGGAGTTAATACATGTGCAACCCACTAAAACAAATGATTTTTTGTAATCGGTTTTAGAAAAATAAAAAGTGTTTAATCTGAAATATCAAGCTGTCTACGAAAGGCTTTTGGATCGCGCACGGATCCTTCTGGACAACTAAAATCTAACCTCGTCCCCAAAAGCTGGATTCACACGAGATGGGCAAACAATCCCCGTACAGCATCGTAATGCAGACACACTTGTACGCTGCAATCAACATCGTAATCAATCTTCCGCATCTACGAGATGGTGGGCAACATTGCATACAACTGTCCATCTCCAGCAAGGCGACTGACAGGAGCTGTTTTCAGTTTAGTATTAATTGACAATACAAAAACTATCTACTGAGCTGTCAAAGCTTGTCTTGCAATCTCACACACCCATATATGAAAGCGACATATTAGCTCTTTCTCGGAGGTAAATCAACTTCCGGTTCTGGCACCGTGCGGCAAAGCACCGCAAAAGTTGGATTATTTCAACTCTTGCGACACACCCGCCGCACCGCATCCACATTTTGCCGGTTCCGGTAGATTTGCCGCAGCAGTGCGCATTGCTTCCTATTGAAATGAATGGACTTCCGCCGCAAAGCAACCAGTTTGCCGGACCTGGTGTGAATCCAGCTATAGGTGGTTGCACATCATATATGAAACGTCTTCTTGAAACGAGACAACGATGCGCCAACTAAAGGCGACTTGAGAATGCTAATTCAAATTTCCACAAATGTAAAAAACGAATATCGTTTAATATGTAGACAAATATATTATAACGTATATGTATTTTGGAGATTGAATTCAGGAATAACCTTGAAAGGTTTCTTTCCTATTTGAACCCCAACATACCATGTCGTCATTTCCACAACGGTAGGAGGAAACCATATTCGCGCCAACGTTGGTCGTAGTCGGAGAAGAGGTGGATAATAGAGGGGGAGAGGAAAGAAAGAAAGAAAGAGGGAGTAGGGCTAGGAGACATAATTCAACCCATCTCTTGGCGCCAATTTGGCGAAGTAAAATAATAAAACGTTATTAAGTTTTTTTTGTGTCGTTTAACGTTAGGGTAACTAATCGTGGGCATATATATTTGTATTATTTAGCTGATTGACTAGCTCTTGCTAAATCGCTAGCAACGCAATCGTTTACCTAATCTTGCCCCAGTCCAGAAACAGTATTAATTAAAGCAGCTGGTCCGCTACATCAACAGTCATTTAGCATCGGTTCTTCAAGACGGCCGTTATAACACAACAACATGGGGGTGAGTTTGACCGTGTGTATGTAGCGTGGAAACAAGGTGAACGTCTCCAATAAACAAAGACCGTGGGTCCGAGATAATGATCCCCGTGAATGCGTGATGGAGAGAGGGAGAGGAAAGACCACGGAGTGGGTGGCTGAGGGGTGGCAGGCAGCCAGTAGCAAGTCAGTTGCTAAGCTAATGCTAGTAGGAAGAAATGTACATAAATACATCACCCTAAATTATGTAATTTTTACGATTGTTTTAGGCGTCGATGCAATGCGTCTAGTTATTGAAAGGTTGATCGTATTTGTGATGGTTTGGTTCAGTGTGGTTCTTCAAGAAGCTGTCGTCTGCTACAGTCGGCTCTTAACCAGGAATCCATGTTTTTTTAAAGGAATTTCATGCCTGCTAGATTACCTGTCTGGTGAGGCTATTTGGCAGACTCGACTCCGTTACAATGAACCTAGCTAACACACGTTAACTGTATAACACACGTTAGCTGTAATGCGTTCATAGCTAAACCCGAGGCACGTTGTTCACCATTATCTCTTCAGTGAGATAGTTACTGAACTACTGCACATCCTTGCCGGGAAAACAGGTAGACTTGTTTTTCAACGTTTGCTATCTAGATATCTAAGTTCCTAAAAACATTCGCTAATCTTAACAACTTTGGACCGTGACCCGATATACTGTACTTCCTATAAACTGGAGCGAAGGGTTAGTGTTGAAAAGATGCAGCAATAAGCCAGTAGTAGTGGCTTTAATAATGAGCCCAGTAAAGCCAACATTATGCACATGCATCGTTTCCTCCCAGGTGTGGTCGTATACTGCTGGTATCTAGTCTCTAGAGTACACTTAATCTGTCAATAAGTTGTCTCATTAAAAAAAATATCTTGACATGGAATGAAAATGTGTAGGAGCTTTCTTTTCCACGTAGGTCCATTAGATATATGGCCTTTAAAGTTAGGTCTTCAAATTAACATAATAACTTGATGCTTCAAATTGTAGCCGTTGTGAATGTAAATATAAGGTTGCAGGTCTCGGATGCTAACCTCTCTCTGTAATGCTCTTGATAAAGTTACAAAGTAGAAAAACTGCTTTGATAGTTTAAAACACGCCAGCCCCTCTAACTGGAGAGCTGCTAGGTTTGCAAGCATTTGATCCAACACTGAGTTACAATGAATCTGCAAGTAGCTGATGTTTAGGCTACTCAGCCAGCCGTATTATAGAAGACTGCAGCCTATAGCAAAACCACAAACCTCTGTTTTGTTTGTTTTGATTTTAAAATGATTCATATGCCGTCTGTTAGTATGTGTAATTGCACAAGACTGATGGAAACAAGAAAAGCAGAACAATATGCTCTGATTAAAAAAAAGAATATATACAAATCATATCTTTATTCTGCCTTGATAAATCTTTTTGATACTATGTGTTACTTTGGGTAATTAGTAGTAGTGCTACAGACAGTTCTTCTGCTCAAAAAAGGAACTGGAGCAGTATTTGTCTAAAATTCGAAGTACAAGTACACTGTTCCAGACACCAGTTCCTTTACACCTCTCAAGTCAAGCACTGCATATAAACCACTCAGGTTCTGGACTGTTATCAATGTTTGCATGGTGGGATACATGCATGCTAATTTCCTTCCGGCTGCCATTCTTATGTTTGACCACAAGCTGAAAATTGTATTTCCCATCTGTCTGCTCCTCCCTGGTCTCAACCTTCTCCCACCCTCTTCTCCCTCATCCCATATCGGCCTCGCCTCATTTCTGTCTTTCACCCACCTCATTCTTTTAACTGTTCATCCCTTTACTCTTCCTGTCTGTCTCACACCTCATACCTGTGACTGGCCCTACCATTTTTTAACCCTGTCCATCTTCCCTCCCTTCTCACCCCCCTCTAAACTCATCCCTATCTTTAGAGAAAGTCAAACAAAGCAAAGGAGAAGAAACAGGCACGTTTGGCAGAGAGGGCAGCAATGGATGCTGTGTGCGCCAAGGTAGACGCAGCCAATAAGGTAAGTCCAGATCAACATCATTCCATGTGTTGCATCAACTGACTGTTGTGTTCCATATCTTTTAAATAGTTTTTACTTAAAAGTTTCACATTTGAACTCAGAATGAAAATGTTTTCCCCAAAATTTCTGGTGCTTTATAATTTTTTTGCCTGGTGAACCAATTGTTACTACTCAAACTGGGGTAAGTTTATCGGACCATATAAACAGGATTGAGTAATTTCTTTGCATTGACGCACACTAAATAAAAGGCTGATTCTTTAAACTTTTAAAGTTTAGTCAGCCTGTAGGTTGCCAGACTAGCATTCTGATTGTGCCAATAGGGTTCTGTCCATGCTATAAGATTTTTGAATCAGCAGCATAATAATTAGCATGGATTTTAAGTTGACAATCTGGTCAAAGGACAGTTTTGGAGGGCCTCCCATGTTTTGCAGAAGTCTAAGGTGCTCTTTTGTAGTTCCAAGGTCACTACCATAATCTAGGTTTGAATCCGTGCACCACCAGCTGACCAGTAGCTAGGAATCCACATGGTTGATGCAAATTCATCCAGATTCGCCCACTGCGCACTGAGGTATGTCAGCAGGAGGGTCTTAATGTAATTTCACTCTGGCAACTCCCTCAGCCCCTATGGAGCTATTGGGGATCATGTATGGGTAGGATGCCTATAAGATAAGCTTGTCTTTATCTACAATTCGTTCAATTGAATTGGGAGTTCTTTGATGAGATGGGGCTTTTGTGTAGTAGATAGATAAATTTTGTAGCAGTATCTTATGTTTCTTTATTATAGTTAATTCAGCACCTGAGTACGTGGACACTAAAACACCCAGTGGTGGTAGCTATGAATTACATGGAGGTAGGGATGGGACGGTATGAAAATTTCATATCACGATTATAGTGACCAAAGTTATCCCGATTATCAATATTATCACGGTTTTGTTAAACTGATGGAAATGTAAAAAAACTGATACACACACACACTGAAAACATTTCAACAAGTTTTATACTTGGAAATCAACAAACAAATACAATTAGCAGCTAAGCACTTTTTATTTTTCTATAGTCTACCATTTAGTACTAAAGCCTACTATCCGAATTGATATCATTATGAATTCCCCATAAATTGATGACTGATAATATTGTTAGAATTTGGTCAATAGCTTTACCATCTGCTGAAGTAAACGAAAAGGCTAGTTAACAGGATGATTTTTTCACCTATGCTCTGAATTTGACTCTAATGGCAATTTCACGTAACACATTTATTTTATTGTGATGGTAAACAGAGTATAATCAATAAACTATATATACTATAAAAATAGTCCTATTCCTGATACTTAATAGACTACCAGTTGCTGGCAGGAATATTTTTTGCCTAGGCGTTAACTTACATGGTGGCTTGAATACTCTGACTATCTCTGTGGATGGTTTCCATTGCCTGGTGTTTTGAATCTCTCAGATGAAGGAATTGAGTTGACCGTATGTTAGTGAAGATTTTTTTTCGGATGTCGCGAGCAACAGATGTGTACTGAGAGTCGCTTGCGTTGGAATGCATTGTCTGACTTTGTTGAGTAAGACCAGCACACATATCGTTTGATAATTTATTTCATATAGTGAATATAAATAACATAACACGTCTAAACGTATCTTATGTTCTATTTTGCCTGCAGCATTTTTCTGTGCGCACGATACATGGCCCCACTACACTTGCGCTAATAAAACACAGAAAGAGAACGGGGAGATTAACTGCTCAATGAGAGTGGGTTGTTATCGTTGCTTTGATGTAGGCTACTGAAAAATGCGCAATCTAATAGGTACTGATCACAAGTAATACGTTTTAGTAAACAAAACTGTAAGGACACAACATATATTTATTAACTAAGTAAATTAAATATAAACAAGACTCAAACTAAGCTAACGAACGAACAAAGTAGTGTGTTGCTGTGAACTCATGGATTTCCGGCAATCACCTGCTATTACTGTAATCTAGCAGCTGTTGCTAACTAAAATGTTGCACAGAGAAAGCGTTCATGGCTTCTTTCGACAAAATACAATGGAACAAAAATAGCATGACTGCCGCAATTGTTGAAGACCTTAGAAAATGAGATTTAAGACTTAGACAGTTTTAGACCGTCAATTCTGGAAAACGATATTAAGGCTATTTAAGACTAAGGATCTGCGGACACTAATCAGATACAATATGTTATATCCCTGAAATTATTTCTGTGGTAAAAATAAAAATGTGTGCAATACCTTTACTATGAATTAATACAATACATTATCCCTTAAATGTCACCCTTAATATTTTGAACATGTTCGTTCGTCTTGGCGGAAATCTACTTGCAGTTAAACTTATCATCCGGATACTTTGCGTTAATTACAAGTGAGATAATTTAATATTTCATCTCGAATAAATTTTGTTTGTCTAATTATTTGCCCAAGTTAGTTTTGGTATTGAAGTAAATGTTTATGCATTCGCTGTACCTATAACAGTGGCTGGTTCACGAAGATGACAGATTTGACTTGTTGACCCCGTTTGCAGCGACTTTCCTCTGCAGACAGGGTGCCAATCCTCGATTAAATTGCCCTCAGGACTCTTGTAATAGCCAAAATATGACCACATCTCAGATTTTGTTCTCTTGGATGGCTGAAAAATCTCCCGAGCGCTGTCACTGTGTCCTGCTTTGACTTCTCGTGCAAAAAACAACGTTGCATGCGCGCAACTGCGTCATACTGATTCTGGCTGGACAGGATTTACCGTGAGTTCAAAATCACGGTAATCAAAGACTGTTTTAATGAAAATTTAATTTAAAACTGTATTACTAACCGTACTGACATTTTATTGTGGTTTACCATGAAACCGGTAATCGTCCCATCCCTACATGGAGGTATATGGAACGTCTTAAGATATTCCTCCACTAAATGAGTCGTATGCACTCACAATGGCTAATGGGCATTATAATGTGCTTTGTTTCTCGAAGCCATATCAAATATCTTTGCTTTACAGAAAGCTGAGAATCACCTCTGTTTATTAGTAATGACTGTGATAAAAAATCTAATTACTTATAAAGTTCTTATTCCTGGAACTGGTTTCTAAATGTTTGGTTATTTTTTTTGTTGGGGGTGTTATTATAATCTTAAGACAACAGTAGTAAGCATAGGTATGTAGGGTAGAAAGAAGAAATGCACAGACAACGGTCAAGCCAGTTGAAATATAGACATTTTGGCATGAAAATGTATAATATTCAATGTATAATATACACTAGGGCTGTAACGATATGCGTATCGAGATCCAATATGCACTTCAGAGTCCGTTCGACTGGCAACGGTATATAATGCCCGCAACACGAACTCTGATATTTCATTATAAAATAATAGCGCTCCTCAATCATTATAATAATCATTGTTTGTTCATTTCATAGATGGATAGTGGGTACTTGTTCATGTGTTGCTACAATTAGTCTATTTTGGGTAACAATAGACTCTAGTGAATGATTTTCAAATGTACTTGTGTTTTTAAAAAAATACACTGACAATATATTTAATCAATTTGTGTACAACTTATTTGTTAATGTTTTTAATAATCAGTTATTAAAAACATGTTAAATGTTCTGTTTTTGCTATAACTTACTCTTACTATTTCTTTACACACAATACATTTGAATTTTGTTACAATTCACTAGCTTTACAATGAATTCACAATGTTTATTGCATGAATTAAAACTAGCGCTATTAGTTTGAAATGAAATATCCGAGTTTGTGTTGCAGGCATTATATACTATTGCCAGACGAACGGGCTCTGGAGTGCATATTGGATCGCCATACGCATATCGTTACAGCCCTAATATACACAAATGACCATTTACCCAACAGAGTGTCACATTCACACTCTGAAGCCCTGGGTGCCCAGGATTTTCTTCTGACCATTTGTCTGGAACTCATTTCTCTTTGTTTTTCTCTTGCTCCCTTTCTCGATCCCGTCCTCCCACTCACCCTACTTCCTAACAGCTGGATGACCCTCTGGCTGTATTCCCTGTCTTCAAAAAGTATGACAGAAATGGGTAAGATGCTCCTTGTGGATTATTTGTTGGTTTGCTGACTGGCTTTCTGTCGTTTGGAGTTTTGTAGCTAAATACTTGCATCCTGTCTGTCTCTGTTGTAGGTTGAATCTCCAGATAGAGTGTAAGAGAGTGTCCACCCTCAACCCCATCTCTGTGGAGTGGGCTTATGAACTTACCAGGGCCAACATGCAGTCGCTGTAAGGATGGAGGGAGAGGTGGAATTAGTGGGTGGGAATGGGCTAGCAGGTTAGAGATCTGTAGCCTCACCAACCATGTGATAGGCCTTTGCACATTTTTAAGTATATTCACACATCTCATCCTCCAATATGATAATACCCATATAGAAATCATAAAGAAAGCCTTTCCATCTTCCAAGAGAAATTCATGAAATGTCCATTTGGCTATAGCTAAAAACCCAGCTTTGAGTTTTGTGTGTTTTTGTTCTCTCATGATTGTCAGTGGTTTGAGACAGACTATGGGCTCTCTTACTTTTCCTGGACCTCCAGAACAAGGCAGCACAAATTGGCATAGCGCTGCCCTGGATTTGGGATAGGATCTATCAAATTATCTACCTTGCCATGTCACCCTCCAGCAACTCCTTGTGGGCAGGTTGGGCAGCTGTAAATTAAATTGCGGAAGTATAGTTGGCGAACGTAATCATCCCATACATGATCTGACTAAAGGCTTCCATGTTGGATGAGCAGTGAAAATATATTCAGTGACTCGGCGACATGGTTGAATGTCCACAGATCTGTCCAAGGAGATGCAAAGCTGCAGGGTTAGTGGGAATTGGGAAGGGAGGACTTTAATTAAATATGGACTGGGATGTGCACATTGACAAACTGACAAAGCAGAACTTGTCAGGTCCTCATCTAAATTTCTGTTCAAAAAGCAAAATATGCATGGCATGGGACAATAATTTTCTATTCCATCTAAACCACCTTTCTCAATTTTTTTAATATTAACAAAATGTTCTTGAGGTTTTTGGAAGCTGCCTACTGAAAGAGAAATTAGTTCTGTTTTCACTCCTGAATTCGATACAGTGAACCTTTTAAATGTGTTTGCAAATGAAATAAATCACATTAATTATAATAATAAGTCTGTCATTCAGACCTGAGGAGTGGGTATACATCAAATGGGTATGAGTTGAATTAGCATTTCCCATCTTCAGAATTGATGATCTATTCTCCTTTTTCTTTGCTTTAGGTACGAACAAAGCGAGTGGGGTTGGAAAGAGAGAGAAAAGAGGGATGAGATGAAGGATGAGAGGGCGTGGTATCTGCTGGCCCGAGACACAGACTCCTCACCTGTGGCTTTCTCCCACTTCCGATTTGACGTGGAGTGTGGGGAGGAGGTGCTATACTGGTAAGTGTTGCCATTGAGGGGATTCAAAGCATGTTCTCGCTGAACCTGATTTGCTTGCCTTTGTTTTGGAGCTGAACCTCAACATGCGTTTTGCCCTGTGGTGAAATCGGCTCATTGCAACTATAATTGAGCACAAGGAGTAGTAAGTTGGAGTCTCGTAAATTAGTATTTTTTAAATTCTTCTTGAACAGGTCTAGACTAACAGTGAAATACAGATCTAGAAAAACATTTATCACCAAGAAGAAGTGTTATTTATATAGCGCCTTTCCATAGATCAAGGTCACTTTACATTGTAAATTACAATACATTTAGACACTCAGACATACATTAGTCACATGGATACATGTAGTCACATTATACAAAATGCATGTTAAATAGATGTTTTTAACTGGGTCTTGAATATAGCCACGGATGAGGTATTACATAATGTGAGAGGTAGCGAGTTCCATAATTGAGGAGTAGGGCTGCACGATATTGGAAATAAATTACATTGCGATATTTTGTTTTCCAACGATATATATTGCGATATTGCAAGCCATCAATGTAGGCTACAGTCAATCATTACCATTCCATGATACTAATAATAATAAACAAGTATCATTCTCTGTAAACAGTAAAGCAGTACACATTTTTTTATAAAACAGCGATTGGTTTATAAAAATATAACTGAAAAAATTTATTTTTTATAATAGAACTTAAAAGCAGTTTGTTTCACAATCTTTTGTTTTTAAGTCAACTTTTTTTAGCCAACGTGCCATAGTAAAACAGTTGGTCATCATCATAATCATGGCTAAGCAAATGTGACGGCGTGTAATTGCAACATATCTTTACGATATGAAACGTTATTGCGTTTGTTATTTCTTTCTGTCGTTGACAGCCTTTCTGGTAAGGTGTCACACTGGCAAAGGCATCGCAAATAGTGTTTTGTTTTGATTGACATCCGAGATTAGATTTTGTACTCGTCGTAAAGAGCTTTGTGGGGCCGTTTTAAGTGATCAGACAAATGGGTGGTTTTCCCTTGTTATGTTGCCACAACTTTATAACACTCATGACAAAGTACCTGTTTTTGGTCATCCTATTTTTTGTAGCCAAAATAGTCCCAAAGATTTTAACCTTATTTTTGGTACGAAACCATCCTTTTTTTTCCTGCGTAATGCGTATCCTCTTCGTCGCTCATCTTTCGCTAGTACAGGTCTGCCAGTGACAGAGAATGTTGGCTGTGAGCAGCGGCACAACAACCAATCACAGCGAACCAATGACTGTGCAGGCATGCGGAGGGTGCATGTCATCCCAGCAACAACCCATACAACAAACTTGTGTAAACTGGGGTGCTACCTATACTGTCATTGCGTGCTACCCGTCTTCACATCGCATGTTCCGGCGATGTGACTATCGGACATGCACACATTGCGATGTCGATGCTAAAACACAACATCGTTCAGCCCTATTGAGGAGCATTAATACTAAATTACCTTGCACCTACAGTAGACAACCGGGAACGAGGGATGGACAATAAACCAAGTTCGGCTGATCTAAGGGACCGTTCAGGGCGGTAAGGGTAGAGCTTTAAATGTTAGAAGCAATACCTTAAAGTGGATGCGTGATGCCACAGGTAGCCAGTGAAGGTCATGAAGTAAAGGAGTAACATGAACAGAACGCATGGTGGAGCTGAGCACTCTTGCTGCAGAGTTTGAACAAACTGTATTCTTGCAATAATGTTTTTGGGAAGACCAAGAAATAAGGCACTGCAATATTCCAGACGTGATGTACAATGCAAAATGGCAGACAAAATGGCTGACCCGATGGTCTATTGACACATGATGATGTCACAGCATCATGTTCCATGAACTGTCCAAGCTAGAAAGTAATGGTTGGCAACATTACAATGAGTCCTGCTACAAAGAATGAGGGGTGGTGTGTGTATGTGGGTTCATCACAGCCTGTGGTATCGAGTCTCAAATTTGGGAAGTACACAATTCAACTTGCGAATTTCACCATGCTGCCATTTCCACATTATTTTACCTACTGAGCTGTATTTTTGTGTCCCTGCCTTATCACGATAAACAAAAAAAACTGAAGAACCCATTAAGTCTGCCATTTTGGATTTTTTGTACAGTGAAATTTTGACAACCTATACAAATTTACTTAAAATCAACCATAGGTCAGATCAAATTGCCATTTGACATAGAGATGTCCCATTTATGTTTTCCTATAGGGTCATTTGGAATAAGAGATACAATACAAAATGGCCGACCCAATGGTCTATTGATGCATGTTGAGATCACAGCAATCACAGCCGGTGGTATTGAGTCTATGTTGGGTCGAATTTGTCAGTAGAGTGAACATTTGCCTACACCTAGAAAAATTTAATTAATATCAACCGTAGGTTCGATCAACCTGCCTATTGACATACAGGTGTCCCATACTTGCCTTCCTATAGGGTCATTTGGAATAAGAGACAATGCAAAATGGCTGACCCAATGGTCTATTGATGCATGATGAAGTCACAGCATTATTCCGTGAACCGTCCAAGCTAGAAAGTAATGGTTGGTAATAGGCCTGCACGATTTGGGGAAAAATATGAATCACAATTTTTTTGCTTTGAATTGATATCACGATTCTCTGCCACAATTGTTTTTGCACATATGAACTAGAGATGGGACAATACCGGTTCCAGTACTTGGAATAAGTACTCGTACTTGTTCTTGTGAAAAAAGCTTGATACTCCTAGCCAATAATTCCTCCACATTTAAGAGCGTTATGCTTCTTAAAGTGCCAGAGATAGAATAGTAGCCTACTGTACAACATAGTATATACATAAAAAAACAGTAGTATTGCTCAACCATGTACCGATTGGAACAACAATACCAACAAACTGGGAAATCTGATTCACGTAAATGTTTCAATGGAAATGTAGTTGTTTTCCAGCACTATGCATCAGAAACGTAATGCACCAACTTTTTCTTAAGGGGGCACAGTGTGCCCACAAATACAGATATTAAAAAGAAAATCCACTTGCCCCCTCAGTGTCAATGTGCATGATGCCTCTGCTATGCATAGATTTCATATTGATGATAACGACAGTCTACTTCGTCTTTCAGAGACCAGCTTATAAAGCTTTACAACTGTTACAGCTTTGCTATTCTAAAAAATAAAAGTGATTTAAATGGGATAATGCTTACCTGCAATATGAGGTGATTTGTTGCACACAAAATAAACGCCTAAAATGCATAATCATTCCAAAGATGGAGCCACGCGTTCTAATTATTGAAAAACACTGAATCACAACTCAATTTTCCTCAGCAATTCTCCAGGAGAGGTCAAATGGCGAAATACAAAATCGCTTTTCATTGCCATTGTCATGTAGCCTAATATTTGCTTAATTATAGGTGCATATATTAGAATCCTCAAGAAAACGTGCACATTTAAGTACAGGACCTAACGAAGGCTGCAATTTATTAGGCTAGTCACTGTATACTGTAGCGTTGCATTAATTAGTAATAAACCTTCGGGAAGGAAAGACAAATGTCGGTTTGCAACACTTCTGGGTAAACAAAATATTGGAAGTTCTGACATACTAACATTAAGAAATATAACTTAAAGGAAATTCGTATGTAGGCTGTAGCCTATTTATTTTTTGTTCAATAGATTACAGTGATAGTACAGCTATAATTGTGTACCTGTTATAATAAAACATAAAAAAATGATGTTCTTCTGGATACGTAGGAACATTTACTTTTCTATACTTGAATTGGCTTATCAACATCTAAGAAATGGCAGATTTTAGCTTGATAAATGTGACATTTGGCATAGGTATTAAAAGTACTTGTATCGGTACTCTTATCGGCCAGTACCCAAAATGAACTACTCTGTACTTGTACTTAGGGGTAAAACGATTCATGGAGTTACTCGAATAACTCGACTTCAAAAATTCCTCGAGGCAAAAACTCTGCCTCGAAGCCTCGTTAAATTCCTATGACGCGCAGGGATCTAATTGTTTCACACGGACCGTTGTTCAATGTTCAGGAAGCACACCATAGCGCGTGATACATTTTGAATTTAGTTGGCGCAATTGCGGAGAATAAAGATGTCCATAAACAGCAGAGAACGTCTAAAGTTTGGGATCATTACAACTTTAAAAAGGAAGAGAACAAGGTGCAATGTGTCCACTGCAAAGTAGACCTGGCATACCACAACAGTACGACTTCAATGATTCAGCATATGAACCGCAAACATCCACTCCATGTTTCACCAAGCGACACTGAAACAAGGTAACGTAGCCTAAGCCTATACATTGATGTTCGCTGATTTGAATCCCATACTGTGTTTGTAGCGATGGCATGATGCGGTTTGACTAGATATGTTGTTTAGCTTTGATGTTTTTAAGTAGTAAACGTAGTCACGTATAATTGCAAGAGATTATAGCCTAAAAAAAGAACCCCTTCACACACACACACACATGCATGCACCCTCCTCTCTCTCACGTGCCAGTCAGACCAATTGCGGCAATGCGTCACATATGCTTAAACTTTTATGTAGCCACGCAACAATTTCAACATGCATTCACTGTATACACCGGGACGTGATGGAGAAACAAATATCGTATTGCAGTCTTTGCAAAACCGTGTTTGTATTTGTTGCCAAATGCAACAAATGCTTCTTCAGATCCACTCATACTTTTGGGGAAGACATTATAATCAGCTACCAAAGTAATTAAGCATAGAACATCTTCAATTAACAAAAATACAATACTACAAAACATGCTAATATACTTCAACTAGTCTAAGTAAAAAACAAAATGCTGTTCTTTTCCTATTTAACAAAATGCATATTTGCAATAAAACATTCCCCTTTTCAAAGCTACACTACGTGTAGGTGTCACCAACGCATGCAATTTAAAGTATCCGTTTGATTTTTCGAACGGATGCTTCTCCTAAAATGCACCACAATGCAAGTGATGCAAGCCAAATGCAGCGTTCTATTGAAAATGAATGTATGTATTTCTGCCGTACCAAACTGCAATGAAGCAACTGGTCTGACTGGGCACTCACTCACTCGTGTGGGTAATTTGCAATAGGTGCAATCCTTTTTTGTAATGTTGTATTTAAGAAGACAAAACTAATGCCAAATGGCCTTTACTATTTA
>JACXGM010024197.1:0-15838 GCA_016801145.1 Umbra pygmaea
GCATGGGAGACCTGGGCCACATCCTCATGTACAGTACTGTTGGTGCATGGGAGACCTGGGCCACATCCTCATGTACAGTACTGTTGGTGCATGGGAGACCTGGGCCACATCCTCATGTACAGTACTGTTGGTGCATGGGAGACCTGGGCCACATCCTCATGTACAGTACTGTTGGGGCATGGGCTTAAATCTTTCTCATTGCTCTTTGAACGAGCGTTTCTTCCTCTGAGAAACAAAGATACGTAGGTTAAAAACAGTAACAACTAATAAAAGTTATAATGGGAACTTATGTACATTGGCGTAGACTGCGTACAGACTTCATTTGGTTTCCTGTTCAACTACTCGTTAGCGCAAATATCTAATGTGAGTGGCAGTTGTCTGGGCGAAAATAACATAACTTTGTTAATGGCAGAGGTCAGAAGAGAATGGACAGACTGGTTCAAGCTAATAGAAAAGGCAACAGTAACTCAAATTACCAGTAGTTACAACCAGGGTATGCAGAGGAGCATGTGTAAACATCATGTTGATCCTTAAAGCAGATGGGCTACAGCAGCAGAAGGCCACACTATAGAAGATTGGAACAATAGGTCTGATGAGTCTCGATTTCTGCTATGACATTCAATCACGGAAGTATAGTCGGTGAACGTAATCGTCCCGTGCATGGTCTGGTTAAAGTCTTCTTGTGTTGGATGAGCAGTGCAAAACGATTTGGCAGCTGGGGACATGTGGTTGGATGAACCATGTGTTCGCCACTCGCCATCCCACAGATCTGTCCAAGGAGTTGAGGAGCTGCCGACAAGGCAGGATTAGTGTGAATTTGGAAGGAAGGAAACAATTTCTAAAGTAGCCTAATCTCTCACTGAAGTCGTAGGTGATGTTAAAGCATAAATAGTCTAAATTAAGTGTCTGACCAAAACAAAAGTTCAAGTCATGACCACCAAATTTAGCATTATAACAGGAATTTAATGAAAACATTGTCTGGAGTGCGCTAAACATCATTGGAACATTGACTAGAATTATGTTATTTGTTCAGATCTACACAAGTGTCTCACTGTCCACAGAATCAAGGTTTTGCAATGTTAGGTTCCTTAAAACGTACACAAAATGTAAAGTGTTTAAAGGATTTTTAAAATGCGGACTGTCGTCTTAGTATTTAATGTGAAAAACAAGTTGCTATAAAAGTTTCCCTTTACTGTATTTTTATAAAACAAATAGTCAATCAGCAAGCAAAGCCCTTGTATTATTTACTCAGAAACAACCAAACTGCTAGTAGTAGAGCTCTACGTAGAATGCCTCACCTTCAATCCTAGGTGTGCATTGCAACACAAGCAGTTATTTGTTTCTCGCAGTATAAAGGCTTTCTTCATCATGTCCGAAAGTCTGATATTTCGGTCTTGTGGCACTTTCTCTTTTTTACTCGGTCCAGCCCGGACCCGCCAGCCAATCTCCCACAGGGTTCTGGGAGAAATAGTGTGGTATTTCAAGCAGCACACTAACTCAGCCATGGGTTTAAATTAAGCGTGATGTGGTGGGGTGGAGAGTAGAGAGCAGGGGTTTCTGCTGAAATCCTTTTGGCGAACACAGTAAGAAAATACCTCGGATGTAAGGAGGTTAGAGTTAGGGGCCACTCCCAAAAGGACACACAGTCAAGTAGACACCCTTTTGGTATCCGCTGGTGAAATAAGATACACAGGTCATAGAGTGTACAGTATATAAAGTATGCATTACAAACATGCTCTAGGGAACCTATAGAGTGGCAGTGGAGAGTTTAGTCTGTGTTTATGCAGACTAAAGAGCAGCTTAGTCTGCATTTGTTTACAACCACTATTCCCAAACATCTGGTTTAAGTCAGAAGTGATTAGCCGCGATAGCGCTGAATTATTTGAACTAAAATACTTTACATTATTTCCTATTTGGTTTAAACCTGTCAAAAGTATGTGTGATACACTGGCCAAGCTACTAAACATTTAGCTGCGGCATTTCATTTTTTAAATATACTTATGGGTCAAATTTTATAAATTAAAATAATATTTTGATATGATTTGTTACATGCAAACACAATCAGAGAGAGTGAGAATGTGCTAAGAGACAGATGCTAAGGCAAGTGCAAACTATTTTAATTTCACATAACAAAAATCACTGAAATACAGTAACTCATTTTTCAAACAAAAACGGAAAATCTATTCTGGACAAGACCAAATAAAACCATACACGTTTTATTCACACTGAGCAGTCATGGCATCAGCAGTAAGAAGCACCATGAGGCATCTTCATGTCAGACCTTTCTTCCACATTGGCTTACACATTTAACCTAAGTGACGGCCATCAAAGCAGGGAATTGTCTATTCATGTTAACTGGGTAAGCAGGGAGTTGTCAGAATCATGAACCAGTATGGACACTGTATTGCTGAGACAGACAGGCCTATTCCACTGCTGTCTATCCTCAGATCTGATACGACTTGACAGGAGGAGCTAATGTTTATGTTAACATGGTCGATGTCCAGCAGGTCCAGGGTTTATAATATAGCTTTCTGCCCTGGTTTATGTCCTGCTTGTGTTGTCGTAGCGCCTGAAGGAAGACGTGATGACTTGGTTCATCATACCGTTGCAGAGCTGCAGGTCTTGCCCTGGCCTGAGAGAGTTCCTCTGGTCCGCCCTCAGAGCCCTGTTCCCCCCCTGCTGTAGTGCCAGCCTGCGGGACAGAGAGGCAACAAACAACACATTCATAATAACAACATGGTGTGATGCACTAATTTGGGAGTTTGGAATGGATGAATACCATCTGTTTTAATTTTTCACGTGTTATTTTTCATTTGTATTTATTAGAAAGCTATCAAATTCATTTTTGTACAATGTTTCTGGCTGTCTTCCAAAATTTACAGTATTTCTAGTATGTCAGTCAATATTTGAGTTTAAAGCATGTTATATTCTGTAGTCTCCTATGTGATCTTACCTTACATTGTGAGACTTCTAATCAGAATTGAACACACTGACAGTTTGTATCTCCAAAGCTGACTGACAGGGTCAACAAAACAGTGTTCCAGGGTAGACCAAACAGATTACAAAAAGCACAAAAACAGACTCACTAGGTACTTATTTCATTGACTTGGGCATCCCCTTTAAAGGTCAGGAGGGCTTTGAGGGAATGTTTCCCTCAGTCACCCACTAGACAAGCTTCTGGGAGGGTGGGAATAAATATGAAATAATTCATGCTGAAGCATTGCCTGGGTTCAGATGTAGCTCCACAGCACCACTCCCTGGACAAACTGCACACGTCGCCCGATGATAAATCTCTTTATGTACAATCTTGGTCAGAAGTTTTGAGAATGAAACAAATACACATTTTCACCGTCTGCTGCCTCAGTTGATGATGACAATTTGCATATACTCCAGAATGTCATTAAGAGTGATCAGATGAAATAAGAAGTCCCTCTTTGCCATTAAAATTTACTTCATCCCCAAAAACATTTCCACTGCATTTCAGCCCTGCCACAAAAGGACCAGCTGTCATTATGTCAGGGATTGTCTCATTAACACAGGTGATTGTGTTGACAGGGACAAGGCTGGAGATCACTCTGTTATGCTGACTGAGTTAGAATAACAACCTGGAAGCTTTAAAAGGAGGATGGTGCTTGAAATCATTGTTCTTCCTCTGTCAACCATGGTTACCTGCAAGGGAACACGTAGAGTCATCACTGCTTTTCACAAATAGGGCTTCAAAGGCATTTCGATTGCACCTAAATCAACCATGTATTTGTTCATCAAGAACTTCAAGGAGAGACGTTCAATTGTTGTGAATAATGTGTCACTCAGGACGCCCAAGAATGTCCATCAAGCGCAAGGACACGATCCCGCAGCTGAAGTTGATTCAGCTGCGGGATCGGGGCACCACCAGTGCAGAGCTTGCTCAGGAATGGCAGGAGGCAGGTGTGAGTGCATCTGCACACACAGTGAGGTGAAGACTTTGAAAGGAAGGCCTAGTGTCAAGAAGGGCAGCAAAGAAGCCACTTCTCTCCAGGAAAAACATCAGGGACAGACTGATATTCTGCAAAAGGTACAGGGATTGGACTGCTGAGGACTGCTGAGTCCCCTTTCTGATTGGTTGGGCCATCCAGAAAACACCTTGTCGGGAGAAGACAAGTCCTGTGTAATGCCAACAGTAAAGCATCCTGAGACCATTCATGTATTAGGTGGCTTCTCAGCCAAATGAGTGGGCTCACTCACAATTTTGCATAAGAACACAGCCATGAATAAAGAATGGTCCCAACCAACACATCCTCCCAGAGCAACTTCTCCCAACCATCCAATAACAGTTTTGGGATGACCAATGTCACTTCCAGCATGATGGAGCACCTTGCCATAAGGCAAAAGTGATAACTAAGTGGCTTGGGGAACAATACATTGCCAGGTTTTTATCCCCAGTCCTTAATCCCAATGCGATCTTGTGGTCGATCCTTAAGAGGCAGGTAGCTAAACAAAAACCCACAAATTCTGACAAACTCCAAGAATTGATCATGTAAGAATGGGCTGCCATCAGTCAGGATGTGGCCCAGTAGTTAATTGACAGCATGCCAGGGCGGATTGCAGAGGTCTTGAAAAAGAAGGGTCAATACTGCAAATATTAACTCTTTGCATAAACTTCATGTAATTGTCAATAAAAGCCTTTGATCTCTTATGGAATGCTTGTAATTATACTTCAGTATACCACAGTAACTACTGACAAAAAGATCTAGAATAAGAACACTGAAGCAGCAAACTTTGTGTAGACCAATACTTTCATTCTCAAAACCTTTGGCCATGACTGTTTGCTTTCATGGGATATTTATGCTGTTAGCATAATAACGTGAATGAACACAGACAGGCAAGTAGTTAACACTGCCAAACATCACTATCAATTACTGTTTAATTTGAAGTGGCATTTAATTGCAATGGAGTTGACTGATTCGATGACAGGAATATATATGTATATCATTTACGAAATCTGCATGGGAACTTTGCTCAAGTTATTATTAAAAAAGTGACATGTTTGTCGCTGTTGCTTGAAATTAGGGTTGGCGGCAGTGACTTCAATTGCAAATGATTGCTTGATTTCCTGAAAAATATAAGTAAATGAATGCACTAGAGCTCTGATTTGGTTCAACTGGACATGCTTGCAATTGTTAAATTTTTATAGTGTTTCCAACATGCTTTGCAAATGTTATTACAATATGATTACCTGGTTTGGGGTTATGCATTAATGTACCAGATTACACTCAAGTAAAGGATTATTTGCTTTTTCACATACTACTCTGGAAAATGTTCCACTGAGATTAACAGGCCTTTTCACATGATTTGCATTAGCAGTCATTTTTATAATATACACTTAAATATATCAGTTGACATTTGTGACAGAAACAATTAGAATTTTTAAACCTTCAATTCTGTGCTAGATTGGGTATCATGTTGTTTATGTGTATATTCAACAAGTAGAATAAATTCAGTGAACCTTGAACTTCTACATTTGAAACTGAGCAGTTTTAATGACATTGGGCACATACTGGCACAACTTTACATAACATACTCAACAATATTCAGGTTTGGTTTCACAGCTCTTGATCATTTACAATCAGTAGCCAAAATTCGGTAAGTAATGCTGCCCATTGTTCCACAAAACCTGGTTACATGTAAAATTGTAGAATAAGGTAGACATATCAAATTACACTTGCTGCTTGAGGAAATTGCAGAGACAAAATCTGAACTCCAATTGCATGCACGTGTTGCAAATCAAATCATCGCAAAGATCAACAGAAAATCAAATCTACATATTATTTAAATTATGTTTCAAATGCAATGTTGTCTTATATGAACCTCAGTCCAAACGTCAGTCTTTGATTATTTTTCTTGTGTTGTAGATGGATACATAGAAACTTACCTCCAGCGCCCTTGTCACTAGTTTGTTTGGGAGTCAATCTTTTTGCAAGATCCAGTTTTGCATTCTCTAACTGCTTTTCTAAGGCTAAGGCCCTTCTGTGTTCTCCCTGGAATTTTTGCTCTGCCTCTAGGCATCTTTGCTTTCCTTCCTCCTCCCTGTTAGAAAAAAACAGCAATGTATACACATGATCATAATGGAATTGTAATTCAGGTACTAATAAATAAAAAAGATGATTACATTACAAGGAAGAAATATGTAAAAGCATAAAGGTTAAAGCACCTTTATATTTCAACCACATCTTAAGGTGATGTAAATGGAATGTCAGTGTCCAAATATCTTTGGCCTATATGACAAACCAGATTCAATATTTAGAGCTCTAGAACAAAAGGAAGAGACCATTGAACATTTTTTTGTAAATAAACTCCATTGAAAACCTCTGGAATGAGTTTAGAAGAAGATAGATTAATATTGTTTTTTCAAAATTAATATGAATTAACTTTCTTTTCATTATTCAAGGTCTGATGACAGTGCATCTTTTTTATTATTTTGACCAATTGTCATTTACTGAATTTGGGATAAATGTTGTCAGTAATTTATGGATTAAAACAAAAAATTTAATTTTACACAAACACATGCCAATCAATAGTAAAACCAGAGACACTGATGATTCTGCATTGGTCTCCATTTTTTCCAGAGCTCCATATATCTTGTTTTCTACCACCAAATAGTTGTTCAGTGATACGTTTCATAGGGGAAGTAGGTCAAATCCATGTGCAGAGGAAAGTGAGAATTTTTTGAAGGAAGAGAGAAAGGATGTGGCAATTTGAGGAAATTCTATATGGATTCTCCTGAAGACGACAGTGTGTTTGTGTCAGTCCAAAGATCAGTGGGAAGTCTAAGTTGACAGTGACGATGTGATGTAACTTAGAAACATTTGCCTCAACCCTGTAGCCATGACCAGGCTTCTTGTTGTGTGCATCAGTCACCTACACTCCCACCATGCTCTCTAACCTATAGCCTAATCTTCATTGTAATAAAAAAAACTACAATGGAATCTAGTTAATTAAACGAAACCTTCATGGAAGTGTTTGTATTTGGATCAGACCAATTATATATTACCGTACTGTAGGTTGAAAGCTTAAATATTAAGTTGTTGTAAGTATAGGGCATGCACTGTTCCTCCACCTCTTTACTGTGCTCCTGTGCTGCAGCCAGAGGTCTATTAGGACCAAAACCTGGTGTTGCCACCTTAATGTCATGCTGCTACACAAGTTTAGCACTGCTTCAACCAAAAGAAATAACTTCTATGTTACATATTCATTATATTCTGAAGGTAAAGTTAACTTCTTCCCCTCTGCTGTAGCTCCACTGATCACGTGAGTCTGCTCATTTAGTAGAACTGATTTGCCATTAATGGAATATAATTGTGCATTTGTGTGAAATATTGTGAAGTAGGTCAAAGTGAAAATTAAATAATTGTTGCACACCTATTCTTCTATTGTTTTCTGCAGAAATAAAACCTATTGTGCATTGCTGTATATAATACCTGGATTGGAGGAGTTTGATTAGCTCTAGCAGCCTCTCTCTCTCCACGCTGGCGGCCTCACAAAGGGTCTGAAACTCTGCACACTGGGTCTTCAGGGACCTCGCCTTTTCTGAACAGTTCTGACAACACCAAGGAGCATCTGCTTCTCTGAAATAGTTGCTTTAAATGACTTAATGAAGACCTAATAAAAGCTATTATCAAAAGACAGCTATTGATAAGATAATTTGTACAAATCTTGTGGAGGCTAAGACTTACCCGGTTTCTAAACTGATCCCACTGGCTGACCCCACTAGTTTATGTCCATGTTTAGACACTGAACTACGTTGGACAAAATATATACATCGGAAATTATAATACAACAAGTGGTAGGCAATGTAGAGGAGTCATATGTACAATTAATTAAGTCAGAAGTGGATGCCATCTTTATGATTTACACACACTCTTACCAGGTTGAGCTCATCTGACTGCTGTCTCCCCCTGCTGGTAAAGGCTGAGAACTGCCCAAAGTTATCAAGCCTGGCTGACAACCATCATCTCTCTGCGATACATTTCAAAATAAGCCAGAAATGTCATAGGGCCAGTGCAACTGAATAAAAACGATTAAAATGAAGCAAATTAAAATAATTATATTAACCCAAAATGCTGATGCCAAAGCTCATGCAATAGCACAGATTTTACTAGAGGTCTTCTTATCTCCTTGAAGTACCTGTAAAGACAGTTGCTGTATCTCGTCCTCGAGCTGTTTAACTTTGGCCTCCCTCTCGGTGACCATGTGTTTGAGCTGCTCGATGAGGGATGTGTGTCCCTGGGCCTCGATGCTCACTTGCTGCCTCTGGGTCTGCTGGCTGTGTTTGCTCTGCTTGCTTAGCCTGCCCAGAACCTCCTGCAACTGACTTTGCTGTTTCTATAGCACCCGAAGCAGTGCAGACAGGGAAAAAGGCAGAGCATGTTAGAGCGCAAACAGGATTAGGAGGGACAGTGGGTGTTGGGAAATGAGGCTAACAACTGCAGCCAGCTTGCAGGTGCACAACCAGCCTGAGGGCGATGCTAAAGCACGACAAGGCCAGGAATGCTTTACTTAGCCCGGGGACAATGTGAGGACAATATGCCCTCTGCAGCCACCACAGTAATTAACCCTGGTTTTAAAGTTGCATTGAAATTAGGGCTTGACACTGCAAAGTAGCTTCTGTGCAACTTGAGATGCCCTGGGCTGGGCATCGTTTAAAATCTTTTGATCCGGTGCTAATTTCCATACATCAGTTTCGATACCGGTTCCTTAACGATACTTTTTTTGATACCATATGTTTTAAATCCATTTCTACATCAACAAAATACAGTAAATCCAAAACTTTTATTTTCCACTTTAATGGTGAATCAGTAAAGCACAAAACATAACAGTATATTGGTTTAATTCTTTTTACTGACAATAACAATAAAAAACGTTATCCAGGCTAAAAGAGGCTATATTGGCAAACTACCTTTAAAAAATAAAACTCCCTTTATATTGATAGCTTTGCTCACCTCCACCATGGGGCCTTTCACTGTCAAAATATTTAGCAAACCTTTAACAATAACCCGTGACTACTCTGTAGCACTGATCTTATCTTTCCTTGGACATTTCTCTCTTGCTGCCAGTGTGAAGGGATTGACACTTTCTGGTATGGTCTTCCTAGTCCTAACATCTGGGTGGACCGGCGCAGAGGCTAATGTGAAGGGGGAAATAGACAGAGCTAACTACAGCAACCGACTAGCAGAAGCTAACATACATAGAGTATTCAACGTTATGGGGAAAATAATTGAGTTTGGAACTGAAATTTGGCAAAATATTGAAAGATAAATAATTTTTTGGTCGGTACCATGAAAGTATCGACGTTCGGTGCCCAGCCCTAGCCTTGAACAAACACTATTTGAACCCAGGTCTGCTTACATACCAGTAATGCATCCACCAGCTCGTCATCATGCTTTCCCTTGTCCAGAAGGGTGGATATCTGGGCCTTGAGTGACTTAACCTCTGTGCTCAGTATTGTGTTTCTAGCCTTGGAGCCCTCCAGCTTCTTCTTCATGTCCTCGTGTTCTTTCAGTAGGGCCTCATAGTCCCCGGTCATCCTCTAAGCAAAGACAGCAGGTTAGAAAGAAGGAGAACTAGACTGGGATTCAAACAAACCAATAATTGCTGCTTTTCTCTTCTGTGTATAATTTAAAAACGACTGTCAGCATACACATTCCAGTTATTGTGAAAACATCTACATTTTATGAGAGCCAACATTGAAATTAGGACACCATTCTGTATTTCTATTTGAAAAGAACTACAGCATGGTTACTCAACGCAGGTTTAATTGAACTGTGAATTCATTGTTGATTAGAGTTCAGGGATGGCAGGTTAAGAGTGGTCCGAGGGTTTCCCGCAGAACATTTATTAGTTAAGGTGGTAGGTTGGGGTTTATATTACATTTAAATAATAACATAAAATAAAGAAATAACCAGCTTTTTAAAATAACAGTTGCAATGTGCAATTTTAACAAACACCATACAAGCTATACAACACTATGTGCAAAGGTGATCACTGGTTATGGCAGAGCTGACCATGATAGATAGCGCGGTGAAATTCAACGTCTACCAGATGTGGCTTTTCGGACGCATCACACAACATTATTTTTTTTTGACCATGTAGTTAAGACGGTAGGCATGTGTTGCTTAGGCGGCCGCCTTAGCTACAAAGTGCTGCGGGAAACCCTGGGTTAAAGCATCTGACCAGTGACAGAAAGGTTGCTAGATCATATCCCCAAGCAGACAGGTAAAAACAAATTCGCCGTTCCGTCCCGAAACAAGCCAGTTAATTGCTTCAAAGTTATTAATGAAAATAAGAATGTGTTCTTATTCATACTTGCAATAAGGCAAAAAAAGCTAACAATTCTTCTTCTACCTCCAGAGTATCTCTCTTCTCCCGCTCCACTGTGCGGATGTAGCTGAGGTTCTTGTCCTTGGGGGGTGTCTTATGCGGGGCTCCATTCCCCCATAGGACTTCCATGTCACAGACATCCAACGGCTGTTTCCTCTGAGATAACTGGCTTAGCTGCTGTTCCAGCTCCCGGACCTAGGATGGAGAAAAAACAGACATACTTTGATATTGACTTTGAAGTCTATTAATTACCTTGTGTCAATTAACAGCTAATGTTATTATTAGCTGATACATTATAACGTCACCCTGATCTGGAGAGCCAGTATCTGCTGAGAGCGACCTCTCCAGTTCCCCTGGCTGGTCAGTAAATGCTGAATGCTGACTTCCTCTCCCACCTCATTCGATAACACCTACAGTGGTAACACAAACAGGCCTGGAATAGCGTTTCGTAGCCTTTGAAATGTTTCAACTTTCAATAAAAAGCTCTGTACACACCTTCTGAGCTATTTTCAACTCCTGTTTGACAGCTTGAACCTGGTTGCGATATTCTGTCATCTTGAACTGGGCAGCCGAAAGTTTTTCCTGTAGAGATTTTACTACCTGACTGTTCTGTTGGTGAGAGGAAAATGACCACTGAAAAGTCGCAAAATGAACACCACGACACTTAGGCTGGCTTTGAATAACCTATGGCTGGGACTGTCCAGGAACCTCAAAATACAATATTTTCACAATAACACTGAGGTTTTGTAAATTTAATACTGACATTTTAATAGGCCATGATTTCCTAAACACTGTTCGCCATGTCTGCTACACGCTGACAAAGTAGTCCTGAGAATTCTATTTTTATTAATACATTTTTTTCCCCATTTTTCTCCCTCCAAATTCCCTCTAATCCTGCATTGTCGGCAGCTCCGCAACTCCTTGGAAAGATCTGTGGGATGGCACATGGTTCATCAACCAAGTCGGCCGAGCCGCCGATTGTTTTCGTACTCCTTTAGTCGGATTATGCATTGGATGATTACGTTCACCGACTATACATCCATGATTGAACCCACAGGTGCCCGATCTGGACACAAGGAGTCGCTGGAGAGCAACGTGGGCAGGATAGATAATCTGATTTATCAAACCCAAATCCCCGGCAGCACTGTGCCAATGTGCAGAAAACTGGTTTTCATTAGTAATGTAAATGCTAAATGAACAGTCATTAGGCTAATTACCTCCTGGAAGTCTTGGGATGACCTCATATCTTGTGGGTTTCCTTCCATCTTTTTCCCAGGAGTAGTAAGCAACAAAGCAGACTGGAGCTGAAGGAGTAACATATTTGTAATGATTGTTATTGTTTATCCAATCAGTAAAGTACTTACATCAGTCTGTACAGATATACCACAGGCAAATGACAGATTAGGTTAACATGTTGTTTTGTATCCAAATGTTATTTTCCATTAACAGATTGGATTTGATGTAACTATTTGTTGTACTGAAGACCTTACAGCATTTTCAAATGTTATTGTTTAGAGAACGTTCAAAAGAACATTCACCTCTTTTTCAAGCTGTTTTATTCTATTGCTGTTTTCCTTTGCTTTCATTTTTTCTCGTTCCATTTCAGCAGCCAGCTCTCGATTCCTCTTAGAAAGCTCAACAATCTTGGTAGCTGCCGCATCGCCCGCTAACCCAGATGTGCCTTTGAAAAGAAAGTGCCAGAGTAAAAACAAAGACATACTGTTTGTCACTTCCGCCAACATTTTTTGTCAATCGCATATACTCATTTAAATAGACAAACCTAGTACGGGGTCTGGTAACAACATTTACCCCCAGACCAACCAGAATTCTTTATTTAATTATAATAATAATTTATTTAATTTCTGCTTAGATTCCACTAGATGTCAGAAACGTTCCACTGGGATATTGGTCCATACTAATGCAATGGCATCTTACAGTTGCTGCAGATAAGACGGCCATACTTTGATGATGCAAACATCCAGTTCCATCTCATCCCAGCAAGAAAAAGTATGCAGTTAGTTCTGTACTTCGCTTTGGATAGCAACATTACTACAAACTGGGTAGAGATCTGGCGACTGTGCAGGACATTATTTTCATTAATGATTGATCATTACCTCAAAATGTAAACACAAAGATTTAAAGTTTCAAACGTGCTACGCTGTTTTCAAAACTAATGAATGTTTGATTGTAAAAAAACTCCAGAGACCCAAACGGCAAAACGGTTCCTGATGCTGCTGAAGTAACATTAATGCGCTCAATAATGCGATGAATGTGATAATACACAAACAATTTACAGGAAACACTCAAATCACACAACGGGTCTCGATGACGGAAACATAATAAAGATCAAAATCTTTACTGTACATTGTGTAATTTGTTGAGAACAAAATGACCTAACAACAGTCAATGGAAACCAAAATCAACAAACAAATGAGTGCTGGTTTAAAACTCACACCGAAAATCAAAGTAAACAACTGAAATCATAGGCTTGTTTGAATTTTACCACAGCAAATCATAAAGTGAATAAGTAGTGTGTATGACCCCCACGTGCCTGTGTGCACTCCTGACAATGTCTAGGCATGCTTCTGATGATATGGCATATAGTGTCCTGGGGGATCTCCTCCCAGACCTGGATCAGGGCATCACTGAGGTCCTGGACAGTCTGTGGTGCTACTTGGCAGTGACGGACGCACCGATACATATCATCCTAGACATTCTCAATCGGATTCATTCAGGTCTGGGAAATGTGAGGGCCAGTTAATGGCATCAATGCCTTCATCGTCCGGGAACTGCCTACATACTCTTGCCACATGAGGCAGAGCGTTGTCCTGCACCAGGGGGAACACGGTTCCCACTGCACCAGTGTAAAGTCTGATGATGGGTCTGAGAGGATTTCATCCCAGTACCTTATGCCATTCAGGGTAACACTGGCTAGCATGTGGAGGTCTGTGCGACCGTTCACGGAAAACCAACACCATTTCCTTTTTGGGAAAACCATTCCTTTATTTCGGGGTGTCTTGCTGTTTCCTCTCCAGTGCACCCGTTTTCAATTTTCATTTGCACCAAAACAGGTGACATTCATTCACAATTGCTTATGCTTCCTAACTGAACAGATTGATTTCTCTTAAGTTTAATTGACTTGGTGTTATATTGTGAAGATTGCATGTTCCCTTAATTCATTTGAGCAGTGTAATTCCTGCCATAAAACCACTTTAAATCACAGCCTCCAGTTTCAATGTTTTTTTTTTGCTGAGTCCTACAGTGATCTAACTAATTGCTAATATTTTTTTGGGGTCAAATTGAAACAATGCTCAATTGGTATCAA
The DNA here is from genome assembly GCA_016801145.1 of Umbra pygmaea. NCBI lineage: Eukaryota > Metazoa > Chordata > Actinopteri > Esociformes > Umbridae > Umbra > Umbra pygmaea. Next base: position 13,682 of record JACXGM010024197.1, read on the forward strand.
GGCTCCAAATGTGTGCCAGGAACCACTCCCCACACCATTACTCAACCGCCATCAAGCCTGTACCATTAAAACCAGGCTTGGTGTAAAGGTCAATACTGCTTAAGGCCAAAACCTGACTCTAGAATTAGCATGACGCATCCAAAACCAGGATTATTCGGATCAGACAATGTTTCGCCACTTCTCAATTGTCCAGTGCAGTAGACGAGTCGCCCAATGGCACACTTCCTTAATTTAGCTGACAGGAATGGAACTAGGACTAATTCCGAGGTGCCATCATGCACATCACAGCAGCTGTTTGTGCCCCCCCTCTTAGCCTGCATGACTCATGCCAATCCCCGTCCAAGCCTCATATCGAAAGCTGTTTTCAGCCATGTAACTACTGCTGACGGGTATGGTTTATTTTTTGCACAATTCTCTGTGAACTCTAGACAATGTTGAGAATGGAAATCTCAGGGGGATGGCCATCTTGGCTATCCTAGCAAGGAGAAAGCAAAGAGACTCACTGTCTGTAGGGGCAATCCATTGTGTATGAGCTTGTGTACCTAACAAACTGACCCTTGAGTATATATCAACCTTTAACTCTGACTGTAGCCTGTTTCAATGTTATTTATCCAATCAAATGTTAAATGTTGATTCAGGTTATGTGATGTACTGTACAATACCTGCTAAAGCCAGCCTGTCTTCCTCCCTCTTCCTCTTGAGATGTTTAATCTCAAAGTCTTTCTCGCTCACTAGTTTGAATAGTCTGCCGTTTTCATCTCTCAGCTCCCTCACCTGATCATGCAACTGTTCGTTTTCATTCTGTAACAGCCTGTGGGGATAAAAAAACATCAGAGTCAATGTTTTTATGGAGGATGATTAATCCCTTCCGATATATGCAAAAACAACAACACACATGCAGGTTTAACAAAGTTAATAACTAGAGTCTTGCATTTCAAAAGAAAATTAAACCTTAGTCTAACAAATCTAAGGTAAACCTACAATGGAGTAGTACATTTTATCTTTAGTAATAAAGACCTATCATAATATTTCACAATCTTCACTTTTTACTATGATCAACCACGCGATCAGTGTCTAGTTGGGAGTCTTTCAGATAATCCTGGGTCTCAGTGGCCTTCTGTTCTTTTTGCTCTAGTCTCCTTTTCAGAAACTTCTCTTGCTGCTCCTGCAGGGCTTGGAATTGTAGCCGAAGATTATCCTTCAGACGGTCATCTTCCTCCATTTTCCAGGGAAGTGTTCAACCCAGAAATGAGAAAACAGCAGCCCCTAGGTGAATAGTAATGGACTGAGAAATTAACAACAAACAGAAGCAACAGTAACAGAAAATGCTGGCTAGTACTGTACCGTTGTAAACTTTAATACATTTGTAAGGAGGAAGTGTGGTGGTTACATTGTCCTACAAAAATGTAAATGTTACTGTTACTTGGTAGTATGTGTAATCTCACATCTAGGTTTTAAAACTTAGCTAGTAGTACAGTAGTACTACTGACTTTAATTGAGCTAACTGTTAGCTATGTGCTGTAAAAGATAGCTATTTAAAATAACCCTTAGCTTGATAATTAGCTGTAAGTCAATATTTTCAACTCACCTAGGTAAATGATGTGGTTAACAATGATTCCGCGTTAAGAAACAGAATTGCACATGGTTTCGAATATATTAGTTTAAAACCGGTGTTCTTTGCTTGAAGGGGAGTTTTGCGAAACGTGATGTTTTGTATAGAGGGTTGCCAGGTAACGTACTCCTCCTGGCGGCCATGTTTGAAAACCACTGAAGACAAACATCAGTCCTCAACAGCCTTGCCCGTCTAGGCATCTTAAAGAGGCAGTCAATCTCATGGTTAACAGTGAAGCATAAAGATAATATACTTTAGATTAACTATATTTTTTTATGGATCAAATGCTTAACGTATGAGTTTCATGTGCATGCATAACTGTATTAAAACGATTGCGGCCAGAGGTACCAGTAGTATGTTCCTGCACAACCGGAGACTGCAGTTTTAGGACCCCAGTTCTAGGACCGCAGTTTCAGGACCCTAGTTTTACCTGACAGCGCCACCTATCGAATTGGATGACGAAAGGCAGGGTCACTAGATCGCAACAAGATATTTGAATGGTTTGAGATAGGCAAGAAACAAGGAAAACTGTGGAATTGAATTGT
>JACXGM010024198.1:0-15874 GCA_016801145.1 Umbra pygmaea
AACATGAATAAAACACTAGGATAGGTAACATGATGAACATGAATAAAACACTAGGATAGATAACATGATGAACATGAATAAAACACTAGGATAGGTAACATGATAAACATGAATAAAACACTAGGATAGGTAACATGATGAACATGAATAAAACACTAGGATAGGTAACATGATGAACATGAATAAAACACTAGGATAGGTAACATGATGAACATGGATAAAACACTAGGATAAGGAAACATGGTGAACATGAATAAAACACTAGGATAGGTAACATGATGAACATGGATAAAACACTAGGATAGGTAACATGATGAACATGAATAAAACACTAGGATAGGTAACATGATGAACATGGTTGAAAATGGTGCAAATTATACAAAGACAGCTGTCCCGTTGATTATGTGCAATATGCGCTAAGGCTTTGATGAGTACGCAGCTGTACGCTAGGGTATAAATGGGCAAAGAGAGGGAGTAGAGTCAAAATGTGCAGCGGTCAGTCAGTAGATTTGAAAGTAATGCCTTAAAAGTGATGGGTACGGTGGACTCGAGTGTCAGGGATTTTTATAAATTGTTCCAATCGTTAGCAGCAGAGAATTGGAAGGAGAGGCAGCCAAATGAGGTAACTAGGGAGATATACCTGTTCAAGCGCAGGTTGAGAGTGGGTGATGCTATGGATATTAATGAGCTTAGGTAAGGTGGTGTTTAGCCTAGTAAGGACTTGTAGATGAGGTGGTAGCAGTGGTTCAGGCACCGTGTGTGTAACAAGAGCCATCCAACTAGTGAGTAGAGGTTGCAGTGGTGGGTGCTATATGGGGCATTGGTAACAAAACAGATGGCGCTGTGGTATGCTACATCACATTTCTTGAGAAGAGAGATTGAAGCAGTTCTGTAGACAACATCACCAAAGTCGAGCATTGGGAGGATGGTCATTTTTACAAGGGCTTGTTTGGCAGGAAGAGTGAATGAGGCCTTGTTATGGAAAAGGAATCCAATCCTAGATTTGATCTTGAACATGAAAAAGATTAGTATTTTGTGTGGATTTCTTGTTATTGATGTTATGTTTTGTTGCAGTGATGTGCACTTTGTGCACAATTAGATAATTTTTAATGCCTCTTTTTACTGACTGAGATTTCTACGTCATTATCACTGGCACGATTCATAAAGATCCTCCAGGTCAGTGCTCTCACAGCAAAATATACTTTCTTGTAAATAGCAAAGATCAACTAGATCCAAATGCAGGACCATGAAGACATGTTAAAACTGATAATTGGATGCAGGTTGATATAATGAATGTATTTCTATCATTATTTATTGTCTGATAACTGTCCATACAGGACAGCATGGTCAATCCCTACTATCGTCTTGATTATTGAATAATATGATAGAATCCGCATTATACATCCCAGCCTCTATTTAAGTTATAAACACTCAAATCGATCAGGATGGGGGGGGGTTGAAAGTCACTCAACCCTGCATGCTGCAGAACTTGACTGGCTGGTAGACTGCATATTTTTCAGTTGCGCAATAGTGATTATAAAGAACAAAACTTTTAGAGAAATGATCATCCCAGACATGATCTGACTAAAGGCTTCTGTGTTGGATGAGCAGTGTGAAAAGAATCAGTGGCTCTGAGATGTGGTTGGATGAACCATGTGAGTGTCCCTCACCATCCCACATCTGTCCAAGGAGTTTCGGAGCTGCTGATAAGGCAGGGTTAGCGGGAATTGGGAGGGGAGAAAATAAGGGGGAAAATAATTAAATCAATAAAAATAAAAAGGCAGTGATTTCAGTACACCCAGTTCACTGAAAATAGTGATTTAACAATTATTTATTAAACAATAAATATGAAATTTAAATAATTAAATATAATTAAGAAATAACCTGCTTTTCAAAATAGCAGTTGCAATGTTTAATTTTAACAAACACTATACAAACTACACAAGACTGAAGTGCAAAACAAAGTGCAAAACAACATTGTCAAAAGGTCAAAAGGTCACTGCTTATAGCAGAGGTGACCACGATAGATAGTGAGATGAAATTCAACTACCACCAGTTTACTATCCTGGTCTGTAGAACCTTGTTAAACATGAACAGTCAGGATCTCTTACTGACGTAGACATTGATGATTCCTCCATTTTAAAGTCCTCTATGAGGACTCGTATCAACGGGTGGTGATCAGAGAATGACTTAATAGATTGCTTTGAATCATATCTGCGACACGTAGTGAATATGTTAAATGCAAGGCCCCAAGACAGCATGTGGTGCTTAACTTTACCATTTTGTTATAATAATCAGCATATGTTTACATTTTGGACAAATTACAAATGTTAGTGACCACTGCGCTGGCACAGATCCAGAGAGACAGTAGCAATTAGGGTCAGCTGTCGTTCTCAAGGAAATAATTGTTCATCTTGCCAGCCCCGTAATCCAGCCGCCTCCCAGATCAGCTGCTAAATGAAGCCCTTCTGTTGACCTAAGCCCTGAAACCTGAAGATTGTTGTTTCTGTTCTGTTCCACAGGACCATCCAATCAGCAGAGAGGAGACCTGTTCTGTCCCACAGGACCATCCAATCAGCAGAGAGGAGACCTGTTCTGTCCCCCAGGACTGTCCAATCAGCAGAGAGACCTGAATCTGTGTGCCATCCATGCGTCCGTCCTCATTCCATCTCTCCCTTGGTCTCTCCATCGTCTCCTCCTTGTTCTCCAGTTGTAGCAGAGACCAGCCAATCAGAGACTGCTACCATATCAGAGCTCCGCCCCCAGATCTTCCCCCACCCCCTCCCTGGCCTGAAAAAGGCCCCCAGCCTCCTGCCCATGAGGTCGTAGCCTGGACAACGACCCCCACCCTCACATAGCTCTCCCCTGACCTCTACCCTTGCCAAACCTCCCCTCTTTCCCCCTTTTCCTCCCCTTTTTTCTCTCCACCCTCCCCATCCTAAACTAGCCTCGCCCTCATCCTAACCTAGCCCTTCCCTCTCACCATGATGGAGTCAGGGGGCGTGTCCTCCTTGACAGAGGAGTGTCTGCTACAGGCCACGCCTACCTGCCTGGGGTGCTTCATTGAGACGAGGGACCCTGCTCCTATCCATAACACTGCGACCCCTGACCCTGCGGCTGGGCAGGTGGTGTGCCAGGACTTCGCTGCCAGTCCATGCCCCATCTCTGACATCAGCAGCATTAGTATCCAGTGTCTGGGTCAGGCCGGCGAGGTCGTCGGGGTCGTCGGTCAGCTGCTTGGAGAACAGCTCCTATCAGAACAGCTCCTCAGCTTCCCGCTGCCCAAGCCCAGCCAGGCATCAGCTGACAGGACTGGGGAGGAAGACAAGGCCCCAAGCCACGGAGACGACCCAGAGGAAGACCCCACAGCCACCAATCTTTATGAGGGCCTGCTATTGGATAAAGTCAATGGGGAAGAGGTTCTCTTATTAGACAAGGTGAACGGCGAGGAGGTGTTGCTATTGGACAAGGTCAGCGGGGAAGAGGTCCTCCTGGCCAACGCTGGGCAGGACTGGGGTTACTTTGAGTCATTCATCAGTGAGAGCAAAATGGAACTGCTGGACCTGTGTTCCAAAACCGACCTGTCAGTCAATCTGTTCTCTGAGGACGATGTGGACAACCTTTTTGACGACGAGGACGAGGACTCTACGCTGAGCAGTGATGTGTGCTCCCTAAAGATCCGCTACGAGTCGTTCCAGGACAACATGAGGGAAAAGACCAACGTCTTGCAGGAGGACACTCAGTTCAACTTCTTCCCTTCAGTCCTGGTAAACTGTGCCAAGCGAGAAGATGGGGCTGGAGGAGGAGAGACGAGGAGGACAGGAGAGGAGGGTAAAGCTGAGGAGTTGAGCCTGGCAGTGGGAGAGGAGGGGGAAAAGGAGGGTGAGGTGGGGAGTGATGTTACCCCCTTAGAGGGGTCCCAGGTGTCACCCCTCTCCTCCCCCTCTGCCCTGTCCTCCGCCTCCTCAGTCCTCCTGATGGATTTCAGTAACTCTGCCGAAGAGGATGGGGAGTACAGCGACACGTCCTCATGCACCTCCACAGACACGTTGCAGGAGGCACTGCCCGGGGGAGGTGCACCACGTGGTCCCAGGAGGCTCCTCCCCTCCAGCCCTCTAAACTATGGGCTGCGCTCCAAACGGAAGGTCCGCTACAGCGATGACTACTTGTACGACGTCGACTCCATCGACAGCAACGAGAGAGGAGCAAATGAGAGGAATGAGAAAGTGGAGACAAAGAAGAAAGAGAAAGTTCCGTCAGGACAGAGGGAGGAGGAGGATGTGGACTGGTGCCCCAAAAAGAGACGGAAATCCTCCCGGAAAGAGCCGGCACCCGTCGTCATCAAATACATCATTATAAACCGCTTTAAAGGAGAGAGACGCATGTCTGTGAAGCTGGGTCGCCTGGACCCCGCCTTCGACGTAGCTGTGAGCCTGGACGCCGATGCCGATAAACGCTACTCCTCCCTGTCTCCGCTAAAGGACTTTTGGAAAGAAAGGAGGAGGCAGCGCGAGGAGTTGGCTGCTGGAGACAAGCAGCGCCGCCACCGGCCAATCAGCTCTGCACACCCCAAACGGAAATACAAGATAGCCAACCGACTACGTGTCCAGAGGGTCCAACAGAGTTTTGGATCCTCCCCGTCTGCCTCCTCGTCCAACCAGGGTCCTGCTACAGCGGGGGAAATGCTCACGTTAGAGCCTCAGCTGCACATTCCACATCCTACCAAGCGGAGCCGCACCCAGGAGAGAGAGGAGAGGGAGGGAGGGAGGATGAGGAAGTTCAAAAGTGAAGCCAGGCTGAGGAGTAGCAAGACACTAGAGCGAGTAGCAGCAGGAGACGGAGGCAGGCTGTTGGTGTCAACCAATCAGGAGCCTGGTGATGCGGGAGGGGATGAACCCAGTCCTACATTCTCCCAGCTGAGTCCCACATTCTCCTTCACTTCCGACAAACCTGTACCCTCCAGTGGGAGGCAGGAGGGTGTGTCTGTGATCCAGGGAGGGTATCTGCAGACCCTTCTGGATGCCTCAGATTCTTCTGGGGGAGCAGGTATCCACTACTACCCTCCGCAGCCCCCCAGGCAGGCCTATCCCCTTGGACTCCCTCTGGAAGACAAGCAGTTCCCCCCACTGCAGCTGGCTCAGAGCTGTGTCCTGTCCCCACCCTCGGAGTCAGAGCTCCAACAGTCCCCCCAAACATGCCCTAGCTTCCCTAACTCCATGTGGCACCAGCAGCCCCCCCTCTGCCCAAGCAGCACAAACAGCCAGGGGGGCTTCAGCTCTGGGCCAGACACCCCAGACACCCCTCATCTCCCATGTGGGTTCCCCGGGACCCTGCCGCTCCCGGACGGTCTGTCCAGCTCGGACTACAGCCAGCTGGAAGCAGACACAAACCGGCTGATGTACGACAAGAGTTACCTGGCCGAGGGGGCTGAGCTGGGGCTGCAAACGGAGCTGGCAGCGGAGTTGCAGCAGCTTCAGGTGTGTCAGACAGGGGGATGTCTGGGGGAGGGCCAGGTGTTACAGGTGCAGTACCAGCGCGGCTCGCTCTGCTCCGACCAGGGCCGACTCATCAGCTATGACTCGGTGGGCTCGCTGTCAGCCTGCTCCTCCAGCTACAGCTCTCTGAGTCACCAGTCCTGCAGCGCGGCAGGGGGGGAGCTGCGTGAGGGTGGGGGGGAGACAGAGGAGGGCAGGGACAGCTACCTGCAAAACTGCAGTCCCACCGTGGTGTTCCAGCAGAGGCTGGAGACCCTGGACCACCCCCTCACCCCCCTCAGAGAGTCGTCGGATCTTCTGGACATTTCCAACTTCACCCCGGACAAGTTCAGGAGCTCCTCCCTGTCGGAGATGTCGCCACCAGAGACCCCCAACCTGTCCCCGCAGGTGACGGCCGGGGGGCGTGAGGCCTTGTCAGGTGGGGGCAAGGCCCAAGAGTACCAGGATCACGTGGCAGGATGTGACATCAATAGGGAAGTGAAGTGGAACTGTGATATCATGCAGCAGCCGGGGTCGGGGGGTGGGGGCTACGGAGTGGAGGGGGGACCGTTCCAGACAAACGCCTCCTTCGACAGAGAGGGGGTGGAGGACGAACTAAACCAGGGGGAGGGGGGGAAGAACACACGTTCTAAGAGGAAAGGTTCGAAGCAGGTGGCTGCCGTGGGACAGGGGTCTAAGAAAGGCCGTGCCCCCAGAGCAGCCAAGGCAGAGAAAGTGAAGACGCCCCGACAGAGTCGCTCCTCTAAGAAGATCAAAGCCATGCTGGAGGAGAAGGCTGCCGGGGGCCAAGCTGTGACAGCGGGGAACATTCAGCCTCACAGTAACATCGGCAGCGGGGGCTGGTCAGAGAGTCACAGTGGTCTAGGGGGGGGCGATGAACAGCGAGAGTTTGGAGAGCCGTCCAACATCCTTTCCAACATCGTGTCTGGCATGGCCGAGGTCCAGCGCTTCATGATGGCATCTATTGAGCCGCTGTGGGACAGCAGCCTTATGCCAGACGCCAACAACCTCAACATGAAGACCCTGCAAATTCTCCAGGGCCCGGACCCGCCCGAAGGGAGGGGGGGTAAGAAGGGGGCTGGAGGCGGGGCAGGGCGGGGCAGGAAGGCTGGGGGGAAGGGAGGCAAAAACCAGGCCAAGTTCAACCCCTCCCACCCCATATTCCCTCAGCTTGCTTTGGGGTGCAACATGTTTGACAAACCCAACTTTATTAACCCAGGCCCTGCGCACAAAAAGCTGTACCGTCACAAGACCAGTGCCAAGTTCCCCCGCATGGAAACGGTGAAGGGAAAGCGAGGGGCAGCGGAGAGGGACCAAAACAAGGATATAACTCTCATGGCCTCTTTTGAGAAACTGAGGTAATATTTTGTTATCAGCTGCTGTTGCTCCTCCCCCACCCCCAACCCCACCCCGCCACCCCACCACCTGCTCAGCCCCCCCTCCCCCAGCACCACTGACGCTGCAATGCTAAAGCTGCATGATGACTACGTTACCCAGACTCCCCTTCTATACCCCCTGAAGAGGACTTTACTAGCTGCATGAGAGTTCTTCTTGTTCTTCTTCTTTGCTAACTACCTACTGAGTGACTGTGCCAGTTAAGCTTGACTGAGATTTTTTAAAACTACCATGGCTGCATCTTTCTCTGCTTTTTTTCATCTTCTTTCCTGGTTGTTTCAGTAACTGTCCAGTGATCTACCGTTTAAAAGTGAATATTCTGTTTACTTATACCTACATAATGTTTGATGCGAAAGCATAAATTGGAGAACTCTGAAAGAGAATAAAAAAAATGATATTTCCCTATTCAAAATGACCAGGCCAATCAGCCGTTATATAATAATTTAATTGACCAATAGACAGCCTTCTGTTGTCATGGAACGCACACACCATTGCCACACAGAAATGCTGCTTTTTAAAATGTTTTTGGGGAAACCCACTTTTACGGATATTAGAAGAAATTATAGGTCATACTTCACTGAAATCTGGAAACACTGGGCAGTTACTTTAAACCATGAATAGAAAACAGTTTTATCTCTGCCTTTTTCAGGGACCTTTATTTAGTATTTTCTCTGTGAAAATTGCTACCCTGAGTTGTCTATAGTCCTCCTTCCTTCTAAAGATGTAGCGATACACAAATGCATTCAGTGGCTTTCGAGTGACGTTCAAGACCCCCCCATCTGTTTTGTAGGCAGAATATGGCCATCTGGTTGTTGCTGACCTTCATACACAACCTGGTTCAGTTCAAGACCGAAAACTACAGCCCCCATAACACACTATCTCTTTTGAGCCATGCCTCTATGTAGATCCAAGAAGTCTATAACACAGGATGGGACCATTTTGTAATGATGACAATGATGACATATCAACTACATAACATTTTGTCTTAATTTTCTTCTTCATTGGAATGAACTTGTTATTCTTTGGTTCCCTATTGTTCTGAAGAGGAACTGGTTGTCGTTACCAGGACACATGTCTATGCCTTGCATCTTCACAGTGCTTCGTTCACTACCAGAGTATTTTTTTCTATGTTGTTGCAAAGTTCCATGATGCACTATTTACAAACAAGGATCGTTGTTATAATCTTTTAAATCAATGTGCCAAAAGTTAAAGATGCTGTGTAAAGATGACCTTGTTTATGAGAATACTAATTCTTTTTTATCCATCGTAATATCATTTGATCTGCTTGGCTGCCTGTGTTTTCTCTCTCTCCTCTCTCTCCCTCTCTCTCCTCTCCTCTCCCTCTCTCTCATCTCTCCCTCTTTTTCTTTCTCCTCTCCTCTCTCCTCTCCTCCTCCTCTCCATCTGAAGTAAGGTCCCTGTAGCACTGGTCTAGAGCCTCTTTGACACTAAAAACTGATCAGATATTCTAAACTTCTCTTCTTTACACCCATTTACATCAATGAACCTGCTCAAAGACACAGAGCGAGACAGACAAGAGTGAGAGAGATGTAGGGATAGAGACCCATGTGAGTCAACTACAGCTCTACATCAGTATAGAGGTATTGCACTACCAGTATTTAAATTGGTTGTGAAAAACATATTGACTTTAAAAGCACTACCAACTCGGCTGTAGATAGCAGGGAGGGAAGAAAGCACTCCTAGGGCCCTATCTTACACCCAGCGCAATTGACTTTTTACACCAACGCATGTATCATTCCTATCTTGCACCCGTCGCATATGGGACTTTTCCCTCAACAGACGCGCGTCGGTAAATTAGGGAATGAACTTGCGTTCGTTGGGTGGTTCAGCGAAAAGAAGAGGCGTGTTCTGGCGCAAATGTTCCATGGTGATATCTTATAGTTCCGGAAATCAATTCCGCCACTGACCAGGATAAACCTGGTTAAAGTCAGTGACGTGTTTTTCAGATGCTTTTTTAAGGGCGCATGCTTGGCCATAATGTAGCGTGTACACAACGCGCATACACTTTATTGCTCCTCTCATCTACACAAATGCAGCAGTTCCCATTAATGCAATACATAATTAGAAGGAAAATATTACCACACAAGGGAAATCATTGTGATGTCCCAAGAGGTGAAAAAATAGGCATACATGTAGAGTACACATTTTACCAAATTATGCAGAATGAATTATTAGCACAGATATACATCAACCGCAAAGGAACCCATTCAATCAACATACAAGTCATTTGCGATGCTAATAGTAAAATCCCCCATGTTTTCGCAAATTACCCTGGTACAAGCGCTGACTCATTTATGGCAAACTCTGCCATATTTGATGGGAATCCCCCCTTGGATAGGTGGCTGTGAACGGGACAACGCTATCTGTTAAAGACATGGCTGAGGATGACACCATTTGATGCCAGCAACAATGCGTGAAATGCTTTTTAATCGAAAACATACACAAACAAGCAGTGTAGCCTAATTGAACGAACATTAGGCACAATGAAAATGCGCGTCAGGAGTTTGGATAGGACAGGAGGCACCTAAATGCCTTAGAGCTTATTTGACAGAAGAGTGAGGCAAGCAATCTCGCTCTAATGTTAGATTACATTGCAAAAATATTACCATGCATTCATAACCTCGTGATTCAGTGAGAGTGAGCCCATAACATCGGAAAGTGTGTCTTGTGACATTTCTTTATTTACATTTTGAGAAAAGAAAAAATCAATAATCCGCCGTTATAATAGCAATCTGCCATAGAACAAGCCGCGCGTGCTCTTACAGGGAATGTGAGATGACGATCTGATTGGTTTATTGCACGTTACGCCCAAACCACACCTATGACCAATGAACCTACTTCAGATCTACACATTTGCCGGTACTGATCCACTTGTCCGTGCTACACTTCTGTCGCACCTCGCTCTATTCCTATGGGTGACGTCACGCGACTTCAACGTGCCCGCATAGCATCCCGGGAAGGCAGCGACTATCCAATAGAAGTAGAGCACTGAGGAGACGGGGGAAGGCTCGCGGTGAATCAATGGAGAAACTGATGGTGGCTGTGGCCCGCAGCTGTATTTGAGGAACACCCATCAATGTACGAATGGAGGGTAGCCTTGCAACAACACCCGACACCACGCTCCAGTCGTGTCGGACAAGAAAATAAAGTTGTGTCGCCGGTAAAATAGCAACAGTGCCCGGGACCCTCCCACAATGTCACTTGCGTTACGCGTTTGATACTTGCGTTTCAGATCGTTAAAATAGGGCCCTTAATATGACGGTTGTTGCTGTAATGCATGAGATGTTAAAAGGGCTCATATTTATCAATACTATGATAAGCCGTCTAGGCCAAAATTGAATACTTCACTTGCACATACATATATACTGGTACTAAACACTTGCACATACATATATACTTACACAAAGCACTTGCATATACATATATACTTGTATAAAGCACTTGCACATACATATATACTTCACTTGCACATACATATATACTTGTACAAGCCCTTGCACATACATATATACTTCACTCGCATATACATGCATACTTCACTTGCACATACATATATCCTTCACTTGCATATGCATATATACTTCACTTGCACATACATATATACTCCACTTGCATATACATATATACTTCACTTGCGCATACATATATACTTCACTCGCATACACATATATATACTTTCCTCGCTTATACATATATAGTTTACTCGCATATACATACATACTTCACTTGCATATACATATATACTTGACTTGCACATACATATACTTGACTTGCACATACATATACTTGACTTGTACATAAATGCCAAAAATCTGAAGTAGTGTGGTATAAGAATGTATGTGTTATTTGGTCGGCGTCCAAGGTGGAGGGCTGGGTTAGCCTAAAAAGGTTGGGTTTGCATCCCGTGTGGAAACAATAGTGAATTTGTTGAGTTAGAAACTTATTTACTTTGACTACTTAGGCTATCTTAAATAACAAACCTCTGATCAGGAAGGCACGGTGTTGCACCGCGGTAAAGATGGTTTTATATTTCCAAATTTTTTTACTCTGGTCCTTAACTACTCCGTTCACCGATAGCTACAGTATTTAGCTACGTAGCGAAACGTTGTTTCGTAACCCTGGAGCATTCGAATGTGGGAATATAGAACCATCTTTACCGCGGTGCAATACCGTGCCTTCCTGATGGAAGGTTTTGTTATTTAAGTTAGCCTAAGTAGTCAACGTAAATAAGTATCTAACTCAACAAATTCACTAGGCTATTGTTTCCACACGGGATGCAAACCTAACCTTTTAGGCTAACCCAGCCATCCACCTCGGACGCCGACCAAATAACACATACATTCTTATACCCCACTACTTCAGATTTTTGGCATTTATGTACAAGTCAAGTATATGTATGTGCAAGTCAAGTATTTGTATGTGCAAGTGAAGTGTACGTATATGCGAGTGCACTATATATGTATATGCAAGGAAATTATATATGTGTATGCGAGTGAAGTATATATGTATGCGCAAGTGAAGTATATATGTATATGCGAGTGGAGTATATATGTATGTGCAAGTGAAGTATATATGCATATGCGAGTGAAGGATATATATATGTGCAAGTGAAGTATATATGCATATGCGAGTGAAGGATATATATATGTGCAAGTGAAGTATGCATGTATATGCGAGTGAAGTATAAATGTATGTGCAAGTGAAGTATTCAATTTTGGCCTAGGAGGCTTCTCATATTTATCAGAAGCATTTTCAACCCAGCCTTATTCTACCATCATTACATCCCTGTTTTAGATAACGCATCATTGTGTGCTATGCCAGGTTAAGGGTGAATGTGGTTCATTTCTAACAAATGAGATCCTCGCTCTGCAATTAGGACATCACTTCTTTCGCTCATAGGATCACGTTATCAGGTTGGATGGTTTTGTCTTAATGACTCCGTTATAGAAATGGACAGGAAAAGCTAGATGCACCACAGCTCTCCATCACTCTCTATTTAGCTCAGGGTGTGTGCATCACAAATGTCATGCACCCTATAACGTATCTAGTGCAGTAATTCAGACCAAAGCCCATGGGACTTAGGTAGTACAGTAGATATGGTAAGCATTTGGGACACAACCACTGTTCCTGTGGGGCATTCAGACTAATCACCTTCACGATTGAGTCATCTGCCACCATTACGCCTCATTGGTAAAGAACATTCAGAAATCACTCTAAAAAATGGAACCCGGCTCGTATTTATATCTAATTGTTTATAATCTCTGGAAAGCAGAAATGACACGACCACTTTCGATCATCATCACCATCATCGTCATTGGTCCAGATGATGTTTGTAAAAAGGGATACATGCTTCTAACAAACAGAAAAAAGAGATACGGTATATACGTGACCACAGTGGTAACAGATGATAGAATAATAAAACAATATCCATTTTATTTAATAATTCTGCAGAATTAAAATGTCAAGACATTCCTTATTCAAAGTGTTCAATGACTGGATTGAAGCTAAATTGATAAACCCAGGTGGTGCCAGTGCAGCAAAACATTGCTAAACTAATAAACATGAACACAACGTCATCATGTATCTAGCTTGATAAAAGCTCTTAATGCTAAGATAAGGAGATGTCTACAGGCTGCCAGGTGGTCTCTGTCCACTGCAGGACAGTGTAACTATACTAGAGGATTACATAGCAGACCTATGCTTAGGTTTTGTGATATTACATTTTCTTATTAACAACATACCTGTTAATCATTCCTATTCAAGGACATAATTAAACTAAATGACCTTACACCGGTGAATCTGTTTGATATGATCTGTTTTAAGTATATAATGCTATTAAGCTAAGGGAGTAAAGACAGGTGTCGTCAACACGGCTACAGATCAAAATGCATGATCGCATGTTGTATCTGACTTAGGACATTTCATCAAACATCTAGCTCTCCGTCCATTTTTCTGTCACTGTTTATCCTCTCTCTCAGTCCTTCTATTGCCCCGGTTTATTCTGTCCAACACGCCAGAAAAGCAGCAGGTAAATCATGGGTTATAACTGCACATTGAGCCATGAGGCCAGTCGTTTAGCTGACCTTTTCTCCTTCTGTCTAACTGAATGTAACTTTCTTCTGTTTCCAAACATGTTGGGCTGCCTCATCCTCATGGTGCTATGAATGATGAATACTATTGTTTTCATTTTTGTTTTTGATTTTGTTTACTTCCAGAGATGACAAAAAAGAAATGCAAACTATCTGAACCTGATCCTCTTTATGAATGTATAGAGTATTGTTATGATTCTGTTCTGTTTGATGTACTCATTATTTCTTTAAAGACATTTGATTGGTAAATTTGTGCATTTTATGTTGACAGAATATGGAGCTTTATATAATGATACGATGATGCTGTTTAGAGTTGTTACCAGAGGGAATCTTAATGGACTCTTGACACAACAAAATCTTGTATATTTTTTGTGTGCCAATTTGTAACATATTTTGTAAGTGTATATTTTTCTTAGAAAGTGCCGTGATGTGTTTGTGTGTGAGTAACCTTTACCTGTAATGGGATGGCGGTGGAAAGGATGTACAATGACGAGCTTCTGGGTTTAAAAACCAAACTATGAAAGTAACAGAAAAATATTCTACATTTTGATGGGAGTTTTGTAATGAGATCTTGATCTTGTTGTGAGAGTATTGTGTTATTGTGCAAAACACAAATAATCAAAGAAAAAATTAAAATCTGGGAAAAATATTCAAAATTTGTGAAGAATTTGCTGTTTTATAGAATTTCATGTAAATGATTTGGGTATTATTTTGTTTTTATGTTGTAACTGTTGCAAAGGTTTTAAATATTTGTGATCAAGCCTGTATGGTGACAATGTATTATTGGTATCTTGATGAGTTTTGTAATAATGTTTATGGAGTAAAAATATACAAATTAAAAGACGATTTTGAATGCTGCTTTCGGAAGAGGTCTGGGTTGTATTTTTTCCATCTCGCTACGATCTATCCTGAGTGGTTCCAATAACTCCTTATAGATCCATCTGTGTTGAAGCCTGCTAAAGTTACAGCCTCTACCACCTCACTCATGGTATCATGTTGTTTTAATATATGTGGTAATACTATCTATCCTGAGTGGTTCCAATAATTCCTTATAGATCCATCTGTGTTGAAGCCTGCTAAAGTTACAGCCTCTACCACCTCACTCATGGTATCATGTTGTTTTAATATCTGTGGTAATAAGCATGCAGTCTCAGGCACTGACTGTGGGGTACTGTGTCTGTATGGTACTCTCTGTCGGTGGGGTACTGTGTCTGTATGGTACTCTCTGTCGGTGGGGTACTGTGTCTGTATGGTACTCTCTGTCGGTGGGGTACTGTGTCTGTATGGTACTCTCTGTCGGTGGGGTACTGTGTCTGTCTGTGTGGTAGTGTCTGTCTGTGGGGTACTGTGTCTGTATGGTACTCTCTGTCGGTGGGGTACTGTCTGTCTTTCTGGTAGTGTCTGTCTGTGTGGTACTGTCTGTCTGTGTGGTAATGTCTGTCTGTGTGGTAGTGTCTGTCTGTGTGGTAGTGTCTGTCTGGGGGGTACTGTCTGTCTGTCAGGTACTGTCTGTCTGTCAGGTACTGTCTTTCTGCAAGGTTCTGTCTGTCTGTGTGGTAGTTTCTGTCTGTGTGGTACTATCTGTCTGTGGGGTACTGTCTGTCTGTGAGTTACTGTCTGTCTGTGTGATAGTATCTGTCTGTGTGGTAGTGTGTGTCTGTGTGGTACTGTATCTCTGTGTGGTACTGTCTGGCTGTGTTTTAGTGTCTTTCTGTGTGGCACTTTCTGTCTGTAGGGTACTGTCTGTCTGCGTGGTACTGTCTGTCTGTATGTTAGTGTCTGCTTGGTAATGTCTATCTGTGAGATACTGTCTTTTTGGGGGGTACTGTCTGTCTGGTAGTTTCTGTCTGTGGGGTACTGTCTGTCTGTGTGGTAGTATCTGTTTGTGGGGTAATTTCTAATTGTGGCATAGTGTGTGTTAGTGTATAACAAGAATGAGAGGTAGACAGAAACTATAAAAGACTGGGATGTAGACAGAACCTATAACAGAATAGGAGATAGACAGAACCTAAAATAGAATGGGAGGTAGACAGAACCTATAACAGACTGGGAAATAGACAGAACCTATAACAGACTGGGACAAAGACAGAACGTATAACAGACTGGCAGGTAGACAGAACCTATAACAGACTGGCAGGTAGACAGAACCTATAACAGGCTGGGAGATAGACAGAACCTATAACAGACTGGCAGGTAGACAGAACCTATAACAGAATGGGAGGAAGAAAGAACCTATAACAGACTGGGACAAAGACAGAACGTATAACAGACTGGCAGGTAGACAGAACCTATAACAGAATGTCAGATAGACAGAACCTATAACAGAATGGGAGGTAGACAGAACCTATAACAGAATGGGAGGTAGACAGAACGTATAACAGGCTGGTAAATAGACATAACCTATAACAGACTGGGACATAGACATAACCTATAACATAATGGGAGGTAGACATAACCTAAAACAGAATGGGAGGTAGACATAACCTATAATAGAATGGGAGGTAGACAGAACCTATAACAGACTGGGACAAAGACAAAACCTATAACAGAATTGGAGGTAGACAGAACCTATAACAGACTGGTAGGTAGACAGAACCTATAACAGAATGGGAGATAGAACCTATAACAGAATGGGACGTAGACATAACCTATAACAGAATGGGACGTAGACAGAACCTATAACAGACTGGTAGGTAGACAGAACCTATACCAGAATGGGAGGTAGACAGAACCTATAAAAGAATGGGAGGTAGACAGAACCTATAACATAATGGGAGGTAGACAGAACTTATAACAGAATGTCAGATAGACAGAACCTATAACAGACTGGGACATAGACATAACCTATAACATAAGGGGAGGTAGACATAACCT
>JACXGM010024199.1:0-15837 GCA_016801145.1 Umbra pygmaea
TCGGTATAATAGGCTTGGCGCATAAGTACATGAAGTTTCCGTACACAGCGAGTGAACGGGCAATCAAAAAAGCACAATTTGCAGCTATGTCCGGTATCCCAAATGTAATCGATGCTTTTGACTGCACTCATGTTGCCATAAGGACACCGAATGAGAACTTGACATTGAGTGAAGTTGCTTTTTTGGTTTTCCTCACTACTGTGAATGCCATGATTTCTCAATCAATGAATATTAATTTCTTAGTATTAATTTATGGACAATTATGGGCGTGACATGTATCCACAAAAGCTGCGCCACGTATTAGAGTTGAATACGATTTATGAAGGGAAAACAGCGTAGGACGTGCGTGCGCACGGTTTTATAAATCTAAATATTTCTTTACATACGCACGTCCTATAGAGGTCCTTGGTGTCAATGATGGCCTGGTCTGGACAGCAGTCAGGTCGGCAGTCTTATCCATGATTGCGGTTTTGAGTAATGAAACAGGCTGGGAGTTTTTAAAAGCCTCAGGAATCTTTTGCAGGTGTTTAGAGTTAATTAGTTGATTCAGATGATTAGGTTAATAGCTCGTTTAGAGACCCTTTTCATGATATGCTAATTCTTCGAGATAGGAATTTTGTGAGCTGTATGCCAAAATCATCAGTATTAAAACAATAAATGACCTGAAATATTTCAGTTGGTGTGCAAAGAATCTAAAATATATGAAAGTAAAATTTTTATCATTACATTATGGAAAATAATGAACTTTATCACAATATGCTAATTTCTTGAGAAGGACCTGTATTTCGTCCGTACGCCACTTCTGACACAAATCCACCGCAGTTTTATAAATGAGGCCCCTGGATTCCATTTTTGTTTCTACCCTTCACGTCTGTGACTTAACTTTAGCAAAATAAAATAATTTACTGAGGAAAGTGTGTTCACTCTTCTTATGAAAAGGCTCCCTGCCATTATCCTTGCAAGGGAAAGGTGCACAAGAACTGAAAACAAGGGTGACACAAATTTTGACACCTCAATTAAAATGAGATATACAGTGGGCTCCAAAATAACCTGACTGTCAATGCACAAACAATAATGTTAAACATTACAATTATAGTGAAAAACCCAAAATACCAACATGTGAGAAATACTGTACTTTATTAATGTGTCAATGGAACCAACCAAAATCATTCATTGATAAAATAAAAAAAATCTATGTCCTCCAAATCAAGGTTTCACAATCAATTGCACCCTTAAAGCTGCACTATGTAATGTTTCATACATTTGTCCTGTTGGCATGAATTTTACATATATTTATTATGTTTTTATTATATATATGTTTTTACTGAACACAGGAATAATACAGGGACAATATAACCAATTTCCAAAAATACAAATTATTATTTTGTCCATAATATGCATTTGTTTCTAGTTAGATATTGGGAAATATCTATTCATATTCTACTGATGTCTGTATTTGTATTATTTAAGTTGAGGTTTTCAACACCTAGATCCAATATGCTAGTTCCTAACATTTACTAGTCCTAAAACAGTTTTTGTAGTTTTTGAAAATGTTACATAGTGCAAGTTTAAAGATTATTGTAAATCACATCTACCAAAATTAAACCAGGAATTAAATTCCACTTATTTAGGTTAATCTAAGTCTTATAGAACTATATTGAGCCATTACATCACATCCTGTTCCACTAGGGTATGAAAGTGAGGTAACAAACATGCAATATCCCTTTACGGTTGTACTGTTGATGAACCACCCATGCTGGCTTGCCTGGTAGGCTCCCCACTCTCCACTGGGATATCCTCACTCCAACGCCACCCGCGGGGTGGTTAGGGTCTGCTGGTGACCCTTTGGGGGTGTGGTCTTGGCAATGTGGGTGGGTCGGAAGCATGCCTGCTTGCTCCTGCCCAAGGTTTTCCTTGTGCAGGACCACGTCTCTTGTCACCCCCCCGTCTCAGCCACAAATGTTATGCTGCAATAGTTTATGTGCCGGGGGACTAGGGTTTTTCTGTCCTTTCTCTGTCCCCAGAGGCAGATTATATATTCATTAAGGTCAGAGCTGTATCAAGGTACTAGACCCAAGGTATGCCCACTCTAATGATCTGATGTCATGTTCATCCTAGGAGGACTCAAACCCTTGGAACATGCGACAGGACCATGTGGCCTGATGACTCCTTCCTGTCCCTGTCCTGTGCCCATACCGCTGCTGTGCTGGTGCCCATGTCACTGCTGTTGGTGATCACATTTCCACCTGGTGACGCCAGCTTTCATCTCCAGGGGGCTTTACGTTCTCCCTTCACAAGACCACCAAACTGTATTGATGCTACACAACGACTATGGTCACAGCCCACCCATCATATCTTCATTGTTGGACAATAATTGAACACTGATAAACAAAGTGACCTTATTATAATAGGCTGTGTAGCTTCAGATCCCCCACCCGGTACAGCCAGAAGATGACTGGCCACCCCTTTGAGTCTGGCCTCTCTCTAGGTTTCTTCCTAGGTCCCACCTACTAGGGAGTTTTTCCAAGCCACTGTGCATCACTTGTGTTGCTTGCTCTTGGGGGTCTCAGGCCAGGTGTCTGTTAAAGCACTTGGTGACAACTGCTGTTGTAAAATGGGCTTTATAAATAAATTTGATTGATTGATTGATTGATTGTCATCCAACACCATTAAGAAAACAAAGGAACTGGCATGTCAAAAGAGACAAATGGTCGTAGACCTTCAATAAACTAGTAATGGCTACAAGAAGATCAACAAAAGATTGACTATACCACTGAGCACTGTCAAGGCAATTATAAAAAAAATGCAAAAGATATGGAACAGTTGACAAACTCACGGATAAAGGACGCATATGCATTTTGCCCTCAGGATAGGGAGGTGTCACAGTTTTGATGGTATTGGTGTGGTTTTGGAGAGATTGGAGACCAGAATGCAGGGAGTGTTCAGATGTTTAATGAACACAGGTTGTACTTGCTGGACAAACACAGGACTGACGACATAAGTTAATCGGCTGAACAGCAATGTGACAACAACACAAAAACAGGGACGTATCTACACTCAATGATGCGCACCGCCTTCTCAGTCACCAAAGATTATATAGCCATACTAATTGCTAAACCCTACAGTTAATCAACCACACTCGTGCGTAATGATGTACCCTGATTACACGGCTATAAAACTTGTCTAACGATACTATGTTACACAGGCTCTGTATTCTGCAGACCACACTACCTCTGTCTACTTTTAAAAACTGCCTCTCCCCTCCCCTCCATGAAGTACAGCTGAGCTGACGGTGCATACCGCACAGCGAACTCCGAAAACCAGCGATGAAAAAAGTAGGCCTATCTAAATATCTGTGTGAATGTGAGCATATAAACTAAAATGTTATTTATATAGTGAAAACAATGCAAATTACATATTATTAGTAATACATGCATAATCAAAATGTCTGTAAAAACAAGGAGATAGACGCACCAGGATCGGTTGTCGAGATGACGATGTATGTTTAGATTAAGCGCTCATAAACCGCATAACGGCCAAAAAAGGCCTAAATGTCACAAAGTAACAGGCTATGTAAAATCTTTCTTTTCCGACAGTATGTGACGAATTCTAAAAAGTTACAGACTATTTAAGCCCCGCCGCAAGTGTTGCCAACTATTTTCAATGGAAAGTAGCTAAAGCCTGCTCGAAAAGTAGCTAGATTTCGCTAGATGAGTCATACGCTAATTGACATTCTTGTGACGTCTTCACGTCCACTGAACTAAAATTCTGCACACAACAGAAACAGGAATGAACAACTGTTTTAAACTTTCTTGTGATTAAGTGCATAAAAAGCTCTTCTGATTAAGTGAATGAAAATAATGAAAATAAATGGTCAAATTAAACTCTTAATTTAAAACAAAAGGGAGCAAAAAATATAGATTCATGATTGTCCTTGACAATGCTGTTTGCACATGCGGAGCTCATTCAGGTCTATGTCAGCTGCGGTGTGGTAGTGCTGCTCCGCCTCCTCCCCTTTCTCTCTCTCTGTGTCAGAGTTGCACTGAATAGAATAGAAAGAGAGAGAGATGTGCCTCCGATTCCTTGCAGGAAAGCAAGACCACACGATCGCGGCATTATACTAGCGACTTTCTTCTACGAAAAGTAGCTAAGGGTTGTCCAAAAAGTTGCTAGATAGCTAGTCGCTAGTCGCTTTAAAAAAAAAGAATTGCTAAAGGGGGTCTGAAAAGTTGCTAAAATAGCGTCGCTAAGTTGGCAACACTGCCCGCCGCGAGACACAAATTCAGACATGCTTCTCAGAGGTTAATGAACATGCTTATCATGCCGCAATGGTACAAAAATAACTTCTGTAAACAAAGTACCATAGTATTGTGTGCAAAGCGCCAGTCAATAATAAAAAACATTGAAAACCTGACATTTTCATGGATTTATAAACCCTCCCCCGAATGCCCCGGACAGTGCCTAAAAAGTGGACCTACGTCAAGACAAATCTGATTGGCCAATACACACTGGTGATAATTTTCAGAATTTTTGATTAAATAATTACTAAAGTTCACTTTCTCTCTTCATCCCACACCTCAGACATGACAAAATGTTGTGGAACAGAAATGAGAACCAGAGATATTTATAAACTACCATTTTATTGTCATCACGGTTTGCCAACAGGGGATCCTGCAGAACCTGCTGAATAAGGAGTGCCAATAATTAAATAATTGTATTATTTTGGTCAGTTCCATTGCAACATTAATGAAGTATAGTGTTTCTCACCTGTTGTTATTTAGAGTTTAACAAAATAATTATATTGTTTTTGTTTAAAAAAATTCCGGGGTTCCAGTAATTTTGGACCCCACTGCATGTGCAATTTAGGTTCTCTATTGATACGTAGAATATATTCCAAGTGTTGCATAATTAGAATGACTCATCACCGGTCATTTATAAAAAAATTATGTGCACTTCTTCCATCAGGCAGGTTGTAAAGACTCACAAAATCATGTTATTTTTTTCATAATTTTTTTATTTAAACATTTTTTATATAAATAGTTTAACAATAATATATCAGAGTTCCGATTTGAGCATGTGAGTGGAGTGGTCGCATGTGGACGAGGCTCCTGCGCTTTAGCGATTTTTTTTATCTTTTCAAAAAGCTGTAACGTCCAGCCCAGTGTGGGCTGGCATTACCATATGAACTGAGAATGGACTCTTTACTTTATAGTTATTTCCTTTAGTATTTTATACCAATGCATTTCATTGTAGTGTTTAGTTGTTTGATGTTATTTATGTCTACTGTCCCTTTAAGTTCATGTGACACCACTCTCTGGTTTGGCTATTTATAGGATAGGGTTTGTGGAGCAATTTTCATATATGATGCATTATACTTTTCATTAAATATGTTTGGACCAATAGGATGCCTTATATCTGCACCTTGAGTGTCACTTTAAAGTATTTAGCAATATACTAATTATGTAAACAATATATTAATCATGTGTTTAATCAAATTATATATTAATCAATGCATTATAAATTATAAATCAGCACAACATTTGAGTATTATGAACATACCTATATTGGAAACATATGAGCTGAAAAGACATGTATTGAAATACTATTAGAGCCTGATAGAACTAAAGGAGGCCTTGAAGGCCTCACTGTTTTTGTAGACAGTATAATTATTAATTTACTATAAGAACACCTGGTAATGCAATAGTATCTTGATGAAGTGCATTGAAACACCCTCAAGGCCACAAGTCCTCACGGCCTTAGTAGAACTGTTGGGAATAAACAGGCCTGAAGGCTTCATTGTTTAGGGAGTTCTGGGTTCTGTGCCACCAAGTGCATTATGATATGTTTCTGCCAAGGGCATTCGAGAGCACGTATACACATGTACACACATTTACATAAATTAACATAAAGGGATGACCAATTACATCATGGTTTGAAACAGTGAAAGGTAATGGTAGAAAAGGTCACGAGGTTGATCAGGGCCGCCCCATATTTATCATGTGTGGGCATAAATTATAAGGGTTCATATAAAAGGGATGTACAACCTAGATGTCTCTGGTATTCTCCTGCAGAAGATGCTCGACTTGCATAATAAAGTCTATGGATTTATTCTTTGAAATTGGAAGACGGATATTTCTCAATCATATAGGATTATTTTCCACTACAGGTTTAGGTTAGGTTAGGCTGGTCTCTTGTAGATCTGATGATTAATGATTACATTTCACCTTGTTTTATTAGCCAGTTGAATAAATGGTGGCCAAACTAGAGAGAGGTGTCAGTCATTGATGATCTGTTCGTGGGTGTGAGAAGGCTGTCCGGCAGCTTCTTTTTTAAATGTAAGTTGTGAAACGTGTGTTGTTGAAGTTTGGAAGTTTATGCGTACGCTCTATAGATATAAATATATTAGTTTTCAGTGTTTATGCCACTGTGAGAGCATAAGTATACTCATTGTGCACTCGCTTCTACTGTTCGCCTGTAACTGCATTACATGCATGTTTTTCCAGATTGCCCATTAAACAAGCAATAACCATCGACTACCTGCCTTGGTCTCCCTCACCACTACACCACACCCAAAACCACCGTGACAAAAGCATTCTAAATTCTGCCAAGTACATTTTATTTACTAAATTTTTTTTTTTTTCTTCAAATGCTGCACGTTTTGACAGGTTTAGCAGTCCCTTCTTCTACGACTGATGACTGAGTGTCATGACACAAATGATGGCCTTGCACCTGCTGCCACAATCTTGTCCAATCACGCTGGTGGAGCTGCAGTCCCATCTGAAGACCTTCCTAGCTGATTTAATCTTGGATATTACGTATGCTTTTGCTGTCCATATAAAAAATCACGAGTCTTCATGACGCGCTTCCACTACTTTCATGACAAGAAAGCTGTTTTACAGTGGCGGGGAAGAGAAGACCGGGTTTAACTTGGGAGGAAGGTATTTTCCCGGATTTCAGCTAAGGTGTTGCCATGAAGAGGGCTAAATTCCTTCCACTGAAATGTCTACTCCATGAGTGTAGTTTTCCCTTCACTTCCCCGCAAACGCAATCAATGGAAAATAAAATGGACATCTTTTGTAGGCTAGCAACACAACAACATATCAGAGACTGATCAATGCTCTGTTTAACGGAAACGTGGCTAAATGGACATTGTCCCGACGAGGCTGTCACACCGTCTGGCTATGCAGTAAATTAACAAACGCATACACTGATGTGCCTGAGCCCATTTTGGGCAAATCTGATCACATTACCATTTTATTGCAACCAACATACAGAAAAAAGCTTAACGTGGAGCCGGTTTCAGTCATGACAGTACAGAAGTGATCGGGTAGCCACAGATAACACTCACAAGTATACAGAGACTGTGAGCTGTTACATTAGCAGGTGTACATCCATCTGTGTGCGCTCTAAGAGTTAAGAGTATTTCCAAAATCAGAAACCATGGTTTAACCAGGACATCCGGGCCAAGATTGTCTGCAAATTACAAGGGGAACAAGCACACAGCCAGCATTTCAGATACCACCCTGCTGGATAAACTCGATGGTTTTTATGCCAGGTTTGACACCCACCAGCAGGACATTATGCCATTAGTACAGGAGGCTGGGGGGAGAGTAGTCTCCAGGTAACATGGGCAGAAGTTTAAAGATCTTTGCCAGGGTCAACCCCCGCAAGGCAGCAGGGCCGGATGGGGTATCATCAAGAGTACTGAAGGCTTGTGCAGCTGAGCTGGCTGATGTGTATACTAACATATTTAACACCTCGCTGCCTGAGGCTGTTGTCCCGCTGCTCTTCAAAAGATCTATAATCATACCGGTTCCAAAGAAGCCACATACAACTTGTTTGAATGATTTTCGTCCAGTGGCACTCACTTCAGTTGCCTGGAGAAACTGGTGATGAGGACTGCATGGACACTATCATTCTTGTATCATTCAATTTGCTTTAAGGCAAAATAGATCAATGGACAATACTTTGGCCATAGCCCTGCATTCAGCCTTGGAGCATCTTGACAACCCCAATACATGTCGGAATGCTTTTTCTGGACTATAGTACAGGTTTTAATACTATAGCCTAAGCACTAAGCTAGTGGCTAAATTGGCAGGCATTGGACTGTCCTCTCCTATCTAACCAAAAGATTCCAGGTAGTGGATTGGGGAGCAGGGTATCAACAGCACTGACCATCAGCACTGGGACCCCTCAGGGCTGCTGCCTCAGCCCAAGACTGTTCACACTATACACCCATGACTGCTTATTTTCACAGAAACTCTGCCGGATTTACAAATTTGCAGATGACATCCATCCTGGGACTCATCAGGGGAAATTATGAGGCGCAGTACAGGCAACAGGTGGACAGAATACTGGCCTATTGGGAGGAGAACTCCCTGGTCCTAAACACAGACAAGACAAAGGAACTCATTCTGGATTTCCGGAAGAAAGCTCTCCTCTACAACCCCTGGAAATCAAAGGTGCTGTGGTGGAGCATGTTCAGAACTTCCAGTTCCTGGGCTCGCACATCACCAACATTCTCAGTTGAAAAAAATCTCAGCAGAGGCTGTACTTTATCAGGTCGCTGAAAAAAGCTGGCCTGAGTCGTCAGTCTCTCACCCAGGCCTACAGGGGGCTGGTAGAAAGTGTCCTTACAAGGGGCATTGCTGTGTGGTACGGTAACACCACAGTGAAGGAGAAGAAGGCCCTCCAGAGGATTATTATAACAGTAATGGGGATCATAGGGACACAGTTCCCCTCCATAGACACCCTGTACACATGTCGCTGCAGGAACAAGATTAAATCCATTCTCCACAATCCACATCATCCCAGACACTCTCTGTTTAGGTGGAAAAGCTCTGGTTGGGTGCTGAGACACCATAGACCAGAGAGCATAAGAGTGAATAGGAAGGGCTTTCAAAACAGTTTCTTCTCTGCAGCCATCAGACTGTTGGCTAAGGACATTCTATCTGGTTTGAAGTACCCTGTCCCACCTCAGAATTAGACTCAGACATATTGAGACCATACGTGTGCACACACACACGCGCACACTAACTTAATCTTTTTGCGCAATAATTATGGCCACAAGTTTGTATTTTGCATCTTTGTATTTATTGTACTTCTTCCTATTTATATTTATTAGTAAGTGGACTTTTTCTGTTATTTGCTGTGTTTATACACTCACCTAAAGGATTATTAGGAACACCCGTTCAATTTCTCCTTAATGCAATGATCTACTCAACCAATCACATGCAATGTTTCCGCTATGTACATTTTGCAGCGGCGCCCCTTAGTATATTACAGTTTGATAACATAGGACACGTGCCTGATTCGAAAAGTAGGTCGAACTAATCTGTCATAACCAGGGCTCTCAAGTTTTGAAGACAGGCAAGAGTGACATCCCCCCGTCAGGGGCTAAAGGGGGGGGTTAGATGGGTTGCTGGAATGGGGGTGTTTCATCAATAATAATTATTAGTGTTTTGGTTGTTGTTATTATTACTATTATTATTATTAATTGCTCA
This sequence comes from Umbra pygmaea, assembly GCA_016801145.1. Lineage (NCBI taxonomy): Eukaryota > Metazoa > Chordata > Actinopteri > Esociformes > Umbridae > Umbra > Umbra pygmaea. The sequence goes on from JACXGM010024199.1 coordinate 9,504, forward strand.
GACTTGCAGAAGAATTTTCACATTTGAAACAGTTTGGCTCAAGCCTAGCCGTTTTCAGGGTCATGATTGAGGACAATGTCCCGTCCAGAGACAAGCTGTTTTGTGTTGAGGTTTTGTTTAAACCAACCATCAAAAATACCCTCTCGGCATCAGCATTACAATTTAGAAGCACTAAAAACAAGGCTGCGATCTTTGATAGCCTCCGAAATTGGTTCAAGAGAGTAGGGCTGTACAATTAAAAAATCTTTTATCACGATCACGATTTTGGCTTTCCACAATCAAATTCACGTGATCGACCTTCAAAGACCCCCGACGCTCAAGAACAGGGGTGGGCATGAGGGCCACATTGAGCTTTTGAAACCAAATGAAGGGCCCCATTTTATAGCGATGCATGAAAAATAGGAAAATGTATTTCATTAAATTAACCCCGCCCCCTACACAGTTAGGTGCGTATCCTACAGAAAATAAATGTTTTGTTTTGTAAAACCTTGTTTGACTGTAATGTTTTTAGTTTACCAAAATATAGTCAGTGAAAAGTACCCAACTTTGAGATGCGATATCTACGGCTTGTCATTAATCCACATGGACAAACCACTTCTCATTATTTGCATTGGCAATATTTTATCAGCGGAACCCCTTCTTTCCAACCATATTGGTACCATGTTGGTATTGTGCAGGATGATGTCCTACATCATTTCAGAGTTGCTATTTTGTCATTTTCCCATCCTACTTCCAGTCTGTAATGTGTTTAGTAAAGAAGGCAAAAGTAAAAAAAAACATGGCCAACACTAATTCATTTCCGCTGATCTTCGTCTTTCCAATGGTACCAAGCTTTAGTTGCTAGCATATACGGTTCGCGAGATAATCGCGATAAAATTGCGCTTGACACTCAAGAGCGTCGGTAGACTGTGGGCCAGATCAAAGTGGGCCAGACCCGGTGGGCCGCATCTGGCCCGCGGGCCGTAGTTTGCCCACCCCTTCTCTATAAACATCAAGCGCGATCATCTCCTACATGCTAGCAGAGCTGGACATTTACTTGAGTAAAAGTAATTTTGCGAGTAACTCTAAGTTCACAAGTTTTGGAAAGTCCCTATTTAAGACCAAGTTGATCAGGTAAAGGGAGTTCATATACAAACAAGTCGTCACCCTGTGGGGGGCAGGGTTCAACATTAACGATGGCCCGGAGCCAGAACTAACGGCGGGCCAGTAAACAAATATAGTCACTTTCCCGTTCGGGCCAGTGCTTAATTTTACCATTTAAATTAATAGTCTTGTATTAAAATGTTTGCCCGTAATATTTGTCCCTCCCTTGCTTATCTCAAGTTAAAATCCATGTCTGTCATATGCAGTTCCTTCTACCCCTGTGTTTGGCAATATCGGTGTTGTCTTTTTAACCAATCAAAATGTTGTATGCATTAGCGCAGGACCCAAAAGAATGTGATCATTTAATCCAGTGTTTCTCAAACCCTTTTTCAAAATTGCCGTTTTACCCCCTAACCAGTGCCAAGTACCCCCTGACCAGCGCAAAACATTTTTGGTGGCAAAAAGTCTATATAAAGATGTACAATACAGCGCAGGTAGTGATATATTCACTAAACAACAACCTTTTTTAAACAAAAACATTTAAAAGACACATTTCAAATGTTTAGAATCCATTACTTAATTCGTTCATTATATAGTATAATTATTTTAGGAATTATGCATGACATATTTTTAAATTAGCATTTTTGAGAAACACTGATTTAATTCGAAAGGACAGTTTATGTGGGTCAAGAATAAACGTAGGCCTATTGAGCAGCGACACCGTTATTCATGAACTGTGGACATTTGCCAAATATAGACTACAAGGTTATTTCGGTATAACAGTTTAATACTTTCCTTCCGATCTTTTTAGTAATTAAACAAGGGCAAATAAACAAATCAGATTTGACTGCGTCTTTTCAAACCTTAGAGTAGCCAATCAGAGGCTTTCTTGTTATAAAGTAATCCCTGTTGTTGTGGTTGAGTACGGAAAAATTACTAATATGAAATTTAAATGTAGTACGTATAAAATAATCTTAAATGCAGTCATTATATTTTCTACTTCTAAATCCTTTGAATTCTATGAAAAGGTTGTTTAGATAGTACAATTATATATTATTCCACATAGTTTAAAGGCACCTGTAAATGAAATCGCAGAAGTATAGTTGGTGAACGTAATCATCCTGTGCATGATCCGACTAAAGGCTTCTGTGCTGGGTGAACAGTGCGACAATAATCGGCAGCTGTGGCGACATGTGGTTGGGTGAACCATGTGTGCAGCGCCCCCTTTGTCATTCCACCAATTTGTACAAGGAGTTGCGAAGCTGCCGTCAAGGCAGAATTAGAGAATGAATTGGAAGGGAAGAAAATCTTTTAAAAAATCACAAAGAAAAAAGAGACTGATAATATCCTGACTAATAATATATTTTGTTCATATTACCCAATCCTAGGACACACATTTTGTGCTTTTACCAACTAATTGCATCTGGGTTTACCAATTTTTTTGAAGTTCCTAAATAAAACCTAAGTAACCAGGTAATGGTAGTTAATAACTAACTAGTTAATTAATCATTTCATATTCTTTCTATTCATATCATAGCTCACTGGTTACTAATGAACTCTCGCTATTGGTCATTTTGTTCTTAATCAGGAACTTCACAAAACGTGTGAACTCAGCTGCACTTAGTTTGGAATGCACAAAATTACCTCTGTACATGTGTCTTAGGGCTGGGCAATATTGGAGACAGGAGAGTGGAGGGAGACAGGAGAGTGGAGGGAGACAGGAGAGTGGAGGGAGACAGGAGAGTGGAGGGAGACAGGAGAGTGGAGGGAGACAGGAGAGTGGAGGGAGACAGGAGAGTGGAGGGAGACAGGAGAGTGGAGAGACAACAACCAAGCAAACCAATTGTGGGTCAGTGTAATGTCTGAAAGTGATTTTAAATAAATAAGTTTGTTTGCTTTGTGAAGCGTGACTATTCCTTTGGGGGGGGGGGTCCTGCCCCCGCTGCTGAAAAAAATCCTAGAGGAAACACTGACATGGCAGTTGCTTCAATGCATTTAGGGGTGTGGTCCTGGTCAAGACAATCTCTTGAACTCCAACCTGAATGTCAGAATGGGAAAGAAAGGTAATTAAGCAATTTTGAGCGTGGCATGGTTGTTGGTGCCAGACGGGCCGGTCTGAGTATTTCACAATCTAATCAGTTACTGGGATTTTCACGCACAACCATTTTTAGGGTTAACAAAGAGTGGCGTGAAAAGGGAAAAATATCCAGTATGCAGCAGTCCTGTGGGCGAAAATGCCTTGTTGATGCTATAGGTCAGAGGATAATGGGCCGACTGCTTCAAGCTGATAGAAGGGCAACTTTGACTGAAATAACCACTCGTTACAACCGAGGTATGCAGCAAAGCATGTGTGAAGCCACAACACGCACAACCTTGAGGCGGATTGGCTACAACAGCAGAAGACCCTACTGGGTACCACTCATCTCCACTACAAATTGGAAAAAGAGGCTACAATTTGCAAGAGCACACCAAAATTGGACAGTTGAAGACTGGAAAAATGTTGCCTGGTCTGATGAGTCTCGATTTCTGTTGAGACATTCAGATGGTTGGCGTAAACAGAATAAGAACATGGATCGATCATGCCTTGTTACCACTGTGCAGGCTGGTGGTGGTGGTGTAATGGTTTGGGAGATGTTTTCTGGGCACACTTTAGGCCCCTTAGTGCCAACTGGGCATTGTTTAAATTCCATGGCCTACCTGAGCATTGTTTCTGACCATGTCCATCCCTTTCTGGCCACCAAGTACCCATCCTCTGACGGCTACTTCCAGCAGGATAATGCACCATGTCACAAACCTTGAATCATTTCAAATTGGTTTCTTGAACATGACAATGAGTTCACTGTACTAAAATGGCCCCAACAGTCACCAGATCTCAACCCAATAGAGCATCTTTGGAATGTGGTGGAACGGGATCTTCGTGCCCTGGATGTGCATCCCAAAAATCTCCAACTGCAAGATGCTATCCTATCAATAAACGCCAACATTTCTAAAGAATGCTTTTAGCACCTTGTTGAATCAATGCCAAATTGAATTGAGGCAGTTCTGAAGGCAAAAGGGTGTCAAACACAGTATTAGTATGGTGTTCCTAATAATCCTTTAGGTGAGTGTATGTTGTGAGTGTCTTGTTTTCTTTACTTTTTTTACTGGCTGATTGATCCGCACAAGTATTCCAATACCCCTATATGTTGTACTTGAGCAAATGGCAAAAATAAAGGACCTTGAACTTTGAAGTTGCATCAGCCTAAACATGTTCAACAAAGTTGTTTTTGTCTTAATAGTTTGTAATTTTTCAATACATACTGTTGTTAAGGCCAATAATGCAAATGAAGTTAATTAACATAAAGATAGATGAAGTGTGGCTGGTTGCTTGGGTAACTGATGTCAGTGTTCCTTTTGTTTGCAAGAAGCTCTTTCTGTAGTAATGGTAGTGGTGGTCCTAATGCTAGTGGTCGTCCCAAGCAGTATTGTGCAATAGTAGGAGGATGTTGTGCAATTCTTTAAAAACTTAATATTTCAAAAAGTATAACAGAAATCCAAAAATCTGAATAGATGCAACCTGGTTAGATATGTACTGAACATTGTCAAGTTACATTTTAGTCTTTCTTTATCTTAAAAACTGTGGAAGGAGTTAGCGGTGGAATAATAATAATAACAACTAGATTTTAACTTTTCAAGAAAAGTTGACTGGGGATTCCCATATACAAAAGAATCATACTAAGAAAGTAAGGTTATTAGTATGAGTAAATGGGTTGAGTGTGTGGAATACCTGTGTGGAGACTTTAAACATTAAAGTCTATGCTCCAATTTCTACACATCCTCTGGACTCTGAGCAAATTGTTTTGATGAGTACATAAAGACATGACAGTCGAAAATGAGTTAGCGTAATTTTTTAAATATAAAAGATCTGCTTCTTCATTTGGATAAATATAAATCAATTTTTTTTAAAATTTTGGTTTTCTTTGCCACTTTTCCAATATTCTGCCTACAATAAACACCTTAAAAGAATTTTTCGCAGTTCTGCACTCTGTCGAGTTAAGGTCTTTTGCCTTCATAGGGCACTATTGTCCGATAACATGCTGCATTCCTCTTGCCATCAAGTTTCACAAGGTTCCCTGTGCTTTGAAATCTCACACTCCCCTAAAACATCAGTGAGCCACCAACATTTCACAGTGGGAATGGTATTCTTTTCTTTATAGGCCTTGTTGACCCCTTTCCAAACATAGCACTTGTGACCATAAAGCTCTATTTTTGTCTCGTCACACCAAATTACAGTGTGCCAGAAGCTGTGAGGCATGTCAAGGTGTTGTTGGGCATATTGTATGAAGGCTTTTTTGTGGCACTAGCACAGTAACAGCTTCTTTCTGGCAACTCGATCATGCAGCTCATTTGTCTTTAAGTATCGTCGACCTTGGCTTGGTATCAAGAGATCCCCGAATCTTTCAAGTGATTGAACAGTCCTGACTGGCATTTGCGAGGCTTTGGAAATGTTTTATATCCTTTTCCAAATGTATGCTGTTCCAGTACTTTATTACGCAGGTCTTTTGACAGTTCTTTTTTGCTCCCCATGGCTCAGTATCTAGCCTAATCAAAGTCAAAGTTGTTTATTTGTCATATGCATCGAATGACATCACATCATCCTATGCAGAGAAATTCTTGTGACATGGCTCGACACATCTACACAGTGGGCTTAAAAAAATTATATACAATATGAAGACATTTTAAAACAATAATAATAGTAATAATAGTAATGAATAATATAAATATGGCATGGAAATTCTTTTTTAAAGGTGCATTGAATGAGTGGATAAAGTGACCAGAGAATGACAGGGACTCAAGAAATGATTTGTAATCAATGTTCCATGTTAAGCAGCCGAATGGCCTGTAGAAAGAAACTGTTTTTTAGTCTGGTAGTCCGTGATTTGATGCTCCGGTAACGTCTACCAGATGGCAGCAGTGAGAAAAGGGCACGGCCTGGATGACTGTGGTCTTTTAAGATGTTCTGAGTTTTCCTCAGGCATCGCTTGTGGTAGATGCCTTGCACGGAGGGGAGAAAACAGCCTATGATGCGCTCCGCTGACTTCACCACCCTCTGAAGGGCCTTGCGATCAGCAGCGGAGCAGCTGCCGTACCAGGCTGTAATGCAACCAGAAAGGATGCTTTCAATAGTGCACCTGTAGAAGTTTATTAAAATCCTGGCAGACATGCCGAACTTCTTGAGTCTCCTCAGGAAGTATAGGCGCTTTTGGGCAGT
>JACXGM010024201.1:0-15829 GCA_016801145.1 Umbra pygmaea
TGATAAGAAGCTTCCTAAGGGAGACTTCGGGGAACACGCTTAGGAATGTAAACAACTTCGGTAAGATATATCTTTTTGAGTCTTCTTAGCGGGCTAAGAGTGAACGTTATCGGGGAACCGGGCCCAGATCACTACGCCACATACTCTACTGTTATTTGCACTGCCACTTTATATTGCCACAAATCTATCTCTCTCTCAAACCCTATTACAAATTGAATGCATAGTATATTGCCACACCACTGTACTTACCAAATATCACCCTCCATATGCTGACATTTGTTGCACTGACTGTTTAATCTGAAGATCTGCACACTGTGATCTTGTTTTTATTTTATTTTCTGTACTTCTTGTTGTGTATTCATGTGTAACGCTATATTTTCTGCATCTTGGCATTTTTGTCTTGGCCAGGTCGCTGTTTCTAATGAGAAACTGTTCTCAACGTACTTACCTGGTTAAATAAAGTTTATATAAAATGTTTTAATAAAATCATAACATTGTAGAAAAAGGAATGCTGTGCTGGATCTTGCCCTTTCATACCAATGCTTCTGGTTGAGGGAGAAATCAGCCAGAGACGGAGATTATATTTTTACACAAACAAAAGAGAAGGGAGTTTTTAGAGATCAAACATATGTAGTTTTAGCCAAGCAAAGAAGTAGAGGTTACACTCTCCAGCAAGGGCACCTGAGTTTTCCCTATACAAACTATTCTCAACTAACCTTAAGAAACTTCCTTCCTTAGAACGCTTCACAGCAGAACAAAGAAACTCTTCCACTGGACATTCAGCCACACACTGTCCCCAAAGACAAAGTTCTCAAGTCAGTTCCTCTTCAGTTTCATTTATTGACAAATTCAATAGTTCAAGTATTACGGCACAAGAAGCAGTGCTCTGTTATTAATGCAGTCACGGGTAAATGTCATTGTTTTGGTCTGTCGATGGATTATGCTAGTATCTTGGTGTGAAAAGTCCAATGTTCCTTTAACCTAGGTGTGAGGAGAATATGGGGTTGTCTGGACTTCATAACCATTGTTGCAGAGCACCATAATGGCCTTTAAAATGAGATCGATGATTTCCATTGTTAACATTGACTGTCTTGGGGTGTGAATAAAATAAGACAATCAACCAGCTCGAGGTGTGAACAGGGTGTAAATACTGCACCCATTCATCGATAGTATGGGCCCACTCTGCAGATCCATTGAAGTTTTGGGGCTGACTATTGTCATGACAGGCTCCGACTCAACACACAAGTATTCTATCTATTCACCTGCGATTGTTTTCATAAGAGAGCACTGCTTCACATGATTTTTTGCTATTATAAAGTGTTTCCAACATATTTAACAAAATATTAAATTGGATACTTTCCTTTTAAATGTTAATTTGCTAATTAATTTAGGGCAATATAATTATTTTATTATATAGGATCCAGACAAAATTATTTTTTGAGGCAAAAAGGTGTATGATGTATGGCCAGCATCCCATGGCAAAGTGCTGTTCTTATACACAATGGAACATGGCCTGGAAGAATAAAGCCTCTTGCTCTGGTATACGAGCATAATTCAATGAATCACTGGCTGTGCCTTATTGATCTTATGAAGAAGTTACCTATGGATAGGCCTTCAACCACGTGTCATGGTTTGAAACACTCGGTTTACAGTGATATAACGAAGTGTAATTGTGTGTGTGTTTGTGCCTCACAGGGTTTACACAGAAATGGCGCAGGTTCTTAACAATCTCCATCACCCACGGTTCACATTCACTGAGAATGAGGAGGAAGCTGATATTCTCTGGAAATTCTCCCACATCAGAGACTACAGGTCAACACAAACACCTAACCCCTCAAGTTTGGGGTGCCCCTGGAGCAATTAACAGTTTTGAAAATTGTCTTGGTCATAGACAAAAATATTTTACTGCATGGCAATTCTATTAACCTTGAACTTAGGCCCTTTTTACACTACAGTAGCTTTCAGCAACATTTACGAATCAGCTCAAGCTAATTTCTATAGGGTTTGTCTTTACACTGTCATGTCTCCAGACCACAATCATGTTTGTGGGTTTGTCATTCAAGATGTTTTGATCTTGGTGCGCTCAGAAACCAGCCCAGCCCATTAACTTACAGTGAAGAATTCCCCCGCAATACACATTTCACCTGGGCTGTTAGCAAAGCCCCAGGTGGGCTCATGGGATTCAAGAGAGACCCACAAGTTTACACAGTACAATTGGGGCTCATTCCGACATTGGCTTGAGCGGATTCATAAAATGTGCCTGAAAGCTGTCTGTATCTACTGTAGTGTAAAAGGGCCCTAGTTGTCAGAATCTGACCAGTAACCACAGGGTTGGTACAATACCCTAGCCAAAAACGGTGAAAAACAAGTTGTTCTGTTTTTGCTCAAGTGCTAACCTGTTTCTCAAGCTTCAGAAATGGTTGATTCCTTGTGTGAAAATGAATTAAATTAATCCATGTTAATCCTGCTGTAGAGACTGGGCCTCTGAGTAGTGCACATATAAATAACATTCTCTACACTCCTATTGATATAGGTTAACATAACATTACCAGAGATCTATGTCTAATTAAGAGAGGCTACATTTACTGTTTGACCTCTTTTTAACATTATTCACTCAGTCATTTTTTTAAGAACCACTGAAGTGTAATATTTGTAATAATTAATAATAAAAATAATTACTATAATTAATTGTAATAATTGTTATTAAATGTCTTGTTTTTCCACAGGAAGTTGAGTGAAGTGTGTCCTCAGGTCATGACTAATCAGTTTCCCTGTGAGATGATTGTCACTGTGAAGGACTGCCTCGCTGCTGTATCGAGAAGGGCCAGGGGGGGCCAGGGAACCGATTGGTTGCCACTGACTTTTAACCTGCAGACAGAGCTGCCACAGTTTGTCAAACAATACCAACTCAGACAGGAAAGGTGAGCTCAGATAGCCATTGATCAGTACAACTACCAGACGTGTTCAATTGTTCAATCAAGCCCAAAATTCCAAGATCCGATCAGAGAACTGAGCAGCTCTAGGTCCAATATTTGTTCAGGTCTGACATGACTGTGACAGGTGTTGGATATGAACAAATACAACAAGGATGGGCAAGTTTGATGATAGACAGGGCCACAGAAATGGTCTTACTTAGAAATCTATATTGGCATGCCCTCAAGTCTTGAGAACCAGTGTGACAAAGTTTGGAGGACATGCAATTAAGTGAATTAAACACTGTAAACCTGTACATATTTAACTATTTTTCTATACGTTTAAGAAAATTGGTTCAGTATAATGAACAAACCTGAGGGCAATATAAATGCTCAGAATGATACCTCTTAAAAATGAATAATTAGACAAATTGATGGTTGGCTACTTTATTTTGTTACACACACAGGAAGCCTGAGTGTGGGAACAGGTTTTTATAGCTCAATTGCAAGGTTTTTCTAACCCATAACATGAGTGTCTGGCTTTATACTCCTCTCAGGCCTGTTGTCCTTGAGCCTGTCTAAGCATAAACATCTAGAACAGCACTAAATATCTTGAACATTTATGGAAGTAGAGTGGTCCCATACCTCGAATTTTGTCCCTCCGGAACCCTGGTGGTCAGTGGCTCCCCAGACCTCCCTATGTCTGTCGGAGAGGAACCCCAGGAGAGTTCAAAATGTATATGTTATGTACCAAAAGCAATTGGGCTTCTGGATTTGAGTTTTTCTTTGTGGGAAAAAAAGATTTTCATTCTAATTATCATTATTTCAAAAAGTTGTATCAATCTTATTCTTGTGAACAGACCCAAATAACCTTATGCTGTACTACTCGCGCTAGCTCGACCCTGCTCTCTCTGTATGAGAGAGCTGCCTGGTGAGCAAGACGGTCAAAACTTCAAGTGATTTAGGAACATAGAATCATTCTATAATTTTGTCATTGTTCCTCTTGAACATAAACTAGTCATAAACCAGTAATGTGACTAGCCAAATAATTTTTCTGGGCTAGCTAACTGTAATTAGACGGTGACAGTAATTAGTTTTGCACTTGATTATTCTTGCTGAGTTTGTTATTCTCAAGGACATCAAATTATATTTAGGAGCCTACTGCACAACTCTTGAGTAATTGGTGTAATTGTGCGCATGCTCCAGGGGAGAAGACAATCATTGGATCTGTAAGCCTTGGAACCTGGCCCGTGGGCTGGACACCCACATTACCCACAACCTTGACTACATAATCAGACAAAGAGAGAGCACACCCAAGGTAATGCTGTACATTAATGTTCTCTAAACCGTCCAAAATCCTGGTCCCCTTCCCTACCCCCATCCCCAATGCATCACAACTAATGACCCCTTCTGCACCCTAATTGCCCCCATACATCAATCCCTCCCCAAACACAAACCCAATCTCCTGACTGCTCCATCCATCACACATTTAAATGCCTGATGAATTAAAGCTAAACAAAAGCTAAACAAAAATGAAAAGCTTTTTGGAATAATGGGCAACAATTGTACCTAACGTACAAGTACATGTTTGGTTTCTACCAGTTGTTCATAAGACAGCAGGATGATTTCAAGCAGTAGGGTTCAACATTAAATGCACAATATGTAGTTTTTGGCCGCTAGGTGTCTCAATCAAAACAATAGCAAAATATGTACTTCGATGTCGTCGGGAAGTAGCGTGGGATCATGGGTTTTGTTAACGTCATCAATGACAACCTTCCAATCTAGCGTCTCCGGCAGAAAGTAATTTTCACTGACAAAGTAATGTGTTATTAAAAATATTACAACTTTATTCACGTTATGTTTGGCGGTTCCCTGGAGCAGCTAGAGCAGTCAAAGGTTATATGACGCCATTGACGGAAGACAAATTGAAACGTCCCGTGTCTTCGATTTATATTACAAATTTCTCTGGGTTTGAAAGTTGGTGGAAACATTTAGGATAATGTAAGTGCACAACTAAGAAATATATATAATATAGGTATAGTGATGTTTGCTTTTTTAATGCAAAGAGTGTCTTTTTTTATTGTTTTGGAAAACTACATATTGTATCTTTAATGATGGCCCCCTGGCCTGGGACCATTAAGGACTAAAGTCGGGTGAGAAAACAAAGATCATATTGGACAGTGCTCAACTTATTTAAATGAATTATCTAGTGTTAAAAGATTTCCTTGTCACAATTACATTTTGGCTTAACATATCTGTCATATGCTGCTCCTCTCTCTGTGGGTGACAATATCAGTGTCGTCTTTTTGACCAATATTATTCAAAGCCTCATCTTTGACAAATTGTAGTTTATTATAAAATTTAGAGCGGAACACAAAGGAATGCAATCCTTTTTACTTTCATGGAAGGAACTGATTTTGTGGGTCAAATGATAATTGCAAGGGACAAGTAAAGCAATACATGTCCTGCGTATGCCTGTCAAAGTTATTAGGGTACATATTGGAGATTATTTGAGCAGACCACAATTATTTTACACAGTTGCCAATTATTTACATTGCACACCACAATCATATATTCCCTTTCAAATTGGTGCATTTTATGACAAAGTAAAAAAAAATTAACAAGAAGAAGTGGAACTCATTGTGTTTCCTTAAGATGGACATCCCATGTATATACTGTATGGGTGCAGCAGTGCATTTGACAGCTTGGGAAATGTTAAGCTGCTAATTTATATAACACACACACAAGGGCCTGACCGATAAAGGATTTTTAAGGCCGATATCGATACAAATATTTGGTGGTTAAAAACTCTGATATTCCGATATATTGGCCAAAATATATAAATAAATAAAAATTCAGAAAAGTGTAAAAAACCTAAACAGAGTCCTCACTAAAAAAATATGATAATGCAGTTTAAAAATAAACTTGTTTGTTTTATTGTCACAACAGAACAGAGGAACATCAAAATATATTAAAGTTCTGATAAAAAAAATGTATAAAAATACAAACTTAAAATATGAAATTTAAAATCCTTTGAACAAAAACACAACAACAAATCTAAGTTACCAGTATTAATAGACATGGTGAGCTTCATAAATATAAAAGTTCAATAAGTTCTGATAAATAACAACAGCAAAATATAAACTATATACAGTATATGAGGTAGTGTACTGAATCAGTTAGTCCTCAATATTTCCAGTCCAGCAAAGGCAAGTTTTTCTATTTTAAATATCAATTTATCGGCCATTATAAATGCCAATACCAATAGAAAATTCCTTATAACAGCCGATAATATCAGCCCGCCGATATATTGGTCGGGCTCTTACACACATACACACACAAACACAGTTATTTATTTATTTATAAAGTTCCCATAGCATTAAATAGCATAACTATCCCGTGTAAACATACATTTTTAAGTTGAATTAAACTACTCGTTAATGCAAAAAATCTAATCAGCAAATCATGTGACAGCAAGTAAATGCATTTAGGTAAATTTAGTAAATTCAGTTTGGGCCAGTAGATCAGACCAACAGGTCTCCTGCAGCAGTCCCCTTGTTATCCATTGCCGATACAAGATATAGCTGACAATACTCGCTGTCAGCCTTATGGTCTAGCATAATTGTCAGCATTGGCTATTGTGAAGTATCCAATGGCAAAGTGCTATTCTTATGGACTATGGTGATGTCAGCCAAATTCAACATATTAAGGAAGCACACCAAAAATGCCCCATAAACCTCAAAATATCAACATAGAAATGGAACAATGTGATCACCGCAGCTAGATGTGACTGTATCAATTGTATGATAAGAGTGTTTTGTATTTATGTTGTGTCTATGTCTAATGCTCTGTGTGGTTTTTCTAGGTTGTGTGTAAGTATTTGGAGGATCCAGTTCTCTTCATGAGGGAGGAAGTGGGAATGGTGAAGTTTGACATCCGCTACATGCTGCTACTGCGCTCCGTTCAGCCTCTGCGCCTCTATGCCTACAACGTATTCTGGCTACGCTTTGCCAACAGGTCAGAAACACATTTGCTTTGACATTTAAAAGCTGCTGTTATCCAAAACCACATCTCTGTTTTTACGATATCGGTACCACTTTCATCTGATCTAGAGATCAAGCATGGTGGTGGTAGTTTGATGTTTTGGGGATGGTTTGCTGTGATAGGACCTGGAAGGCCATCATTGTGGTATTGTGTTCTACTTTGAATTTTAATAGAAAATAATAAATGATTTTCCTGTGAGATTTTTGTAATTCATCTAGATTTTTCTTCCTTACATATTTTTATCACACATTTGATCAGGTTAGTTGACTGAATACATTCCCATTTACAGCACTGACTCAGAGACAGAACAACATTTTTTCTTACCTTTTTGGTTTCTGGTCAATGCATTGCAGTTATACTGGTTCAGATCCCAGAATTTCTGCCCCTTTCCTGCTATATATATATATATATATATGTATTTTGTCGTCCTGCTTTCACCTTGCCCAAGGTCACAACGACATATGGCACAGTCGGGAATCTAACCGGCAACCTTCCGACTACAAGTCTGACTACTTAACCAGTGAGCCTTGTGATGCCCCAGTTAATGATCAAAAGAGTTACATAGTGTAATGCTTGTTGCAGGTGTGTGTATTTACTGTATATATACAGTTAGGTCTAGAAATAGACACAATTTCTGCCCATGTCACCACACACTCTACTTCCTACCAGTTGAAGCTCATATCCACTACAAGGTGATGGTGCTCGCCTATGGAGCAACAAGAGGAGCTTCTCCCCTCTACCTTCAAGGAAACGTTGCTCAAACCCTACACCCCTACACAGGCTCTCCCAGGGATGGACTTGGACAAAAATTCGGCCCGGGACTTTGGATGGAGCGGCCGGCGGTGGGGGGGGGGTGGCGCGCGCGTGTGTCTGTATCTGTCGCTCCCCGCGTTCGTCAATCATTCACTCTGGGTTTATCCTCATTTGAATATAGAGGAACTCTCTCTCGATTTGACGGCCGGGCCAGAGCGCAGTTTTGCAGATGCAACAGCCTGTCCATTTTAGCCTACTTTCACTTGTTTTAATACGTCCGACCGGCCGTCAAAGTAAAATGTGACGGCCCGTTTGGCCCGGAATGGACCGGCCGTTCGGGAAAACTCCCGATCCTCCCGATGGCCAGTCCGCCCCTGGGCTCTCCGTTCTGCCACCTCTGGGCTCCTGACCATCCCACACCTTCGGGAAGTCAGCTTCTAATCCAAACAGTCAAACCTCTTTTCTGTCCTGGCTCCTAAATGTGGAACAATTTTCCATTGGAGGCTAGAACAGCAAAGTTTGTACACATCTTCAGGAAACATCATCTGAAAACTTTCCTCTTCAATGAGTACTTAAATTAGTTGTATTCCACTTCTGCTCTCTTGAAATGTTTAATTCTCTAGCACTGTTTTTGACTCATCACTGTTTCATATGTTGAATGCGCTTACTACTAGGTTGTGGTTGTTTCACCTGGTTTCTCCTAGTTATCCACTGTAAGTCACTCTGGATATGGGCGTCTACTAAATGAAAAAACTGTAAACTGTAATTTTCATAATTTTGGTTCTGTACACCACCACAATGGAAACAACCGAGATGCAATTGAAGTGCAGACTCGGCTTTAATTCAAAGGTTTGAACAAAAATATAATATTAAAAAATTAAGAATTGCAGCCATTTTCATACACAGTCCCTATATTTCAGGGCCTCAAATTGAATTAGACAAATGAACACAATCAGAAATGCAATTTTCATTTTTATTATTTTGTCAAGAATCATATGCAGACATTAGCCCTAATTCACAAAACTTATCAGAAAAGATTTCACATTTAAGAGTGGGAAAACTTAAGATTATTGAAAAGTGTGATTCATGAAACTGTTGCATCTGGTGGAAGTTAGCATATGTTTCATTGCAGATAAATCGGAGAAATCAGAGAAAGCTGGGACGTGAGAACGCGTGCCACCTGTACTCATTTATATATAACACACCCATAATTTATGCGGGTGTGGTGAACAGCAACCAATAAATTGACAGCTTTCAGCATAAATGACAGACTGTAAATAATAGTAATAATAATTCGTTCAGCTTATAGAGTGCTTTTTCAAGAACCCAAAGCGCTTTACACAGTGAAAGCCCACCTCATCCACCACCAATGTGTAGCACCCACCTGGGTAGGGATGGGGATTGTACATTTTTATTCATATTGATACAATTTTCGAGACTGCTTAACGATCCGAATCTTTATCGATACCATTATTGATACGTTTCTGTTATTTGGTGGAAAGACAAGACAACAAACTCTTAATCTTAACAGAAATACTCTTGCTTTTTTGCAAAAACGTGACTTCTGATTTCAACATTATGTATTAGAGCAGTAACATAGATGTAGGCTACTATCCACAACCTGGATGAGTAACTATTATAAATGACTTATTAGTATAATAGTATAACAAATAGTTATATAATATAATAGTATAACAATAGGCTACTATCCAGAACCTTTAAGACTTAACTAGTATAAAGTACTGTATTAGTAAAATAGTATAATATTATATATAATGTTACTAATGGCACCCTGGTTCTGGCTAAATCTACATAAACTGCAGATGTAGGCTACTATCCACAACCTGCATGAGCATTTAGTATAAATGATTGTATTAGTATAATAATATAAAATTAAATAAAAAGTTTTCATTTACCTTTAAAAGTAAAATGTTAATATACATAATGTTACTTTATTCATTATAATTTCATATGATAATATACTGTATCCATTAGCCAAACCTTTCTATAGCCAAAACATCCTTATTCTTATCCCTAATTTCTTCTGTCTCTGTTGCTTTGTTGTTTTAACAAACTGATTAAGAGGCCCACAGAGCGTTGCTTTCCATAGCCAGTCCAAATATGTTTTGATTAATTTGCAATTGCAAGGCTAGTCTTTAAATAAGGTCTACACACACACTGTGCTCATAAATAACTTTTTGGTTTGCGTATGTATCTATTTTGAAGGACATATTTGTGTGAAATGTCCGACTGTAGAGCACTGTTGGCTTATTATTATCATATGAAGTGGTGGTGTGCTAACCATGCATACCTTTGCTGGAGTAGCCTATTGTCTGATGTATGTTTGTACACCAGTGATTTTATTTAAAACTGCACTATGTATATTTTTCGAAAACTACAAAAATAATACAAAAACAATATTTTTCAGACTTAACGATAGGAATGGATCCAAAGATGGAAAACGTCAACTTAAATAATACAAAATATAGACAATAGTATAACAGCAAAATAGACATTTCACAATATCTAACTAGCAACAAATTCATATTATGAACAAAAGAATGAATGCCTATTTTCAGGCCGACCAGACAAATGAATGGAAAGTCACACACGGTCAGTGTTAGTCACATTACTTTAAAAAAGTAATTAGTTATAGTTACAAGTTACTTCTCACAAAGAATAACTGAGTTAGTAACTGAGTTACATCATTATAAAAGTAACTAATTACCAGGGAAAGTAGCTATTGCGTTACTTAAAAAAAATAAAGTAGGTCAAATAACTTGGAAGACCCAAATATTAAATATGTTAAATGAATGAAATGGACACTAAATAGAATAAATTATTAGTCTGAGTTATAAGAGTTTGCGGTGGTGGAGAAAAATCTAGTTTAAGTTGCTTTTATGTCGTGGTAGCGGAGCTCACGTTATCAGCTGCATTCTTGGCCAGTAGTTTGTGGCGGCATGTGACGATGTGAGGTGCTTCATTAGATTCAAATTACTTGCCACCGACATGGAGAGTGTTTTTCTTCCTGTGCCCAAGTTGCACGTTACATAAACTTTCTTGCCTTTCACCTCAACGAGTGAAAAGTAGTGCTTATTATACTTACAGTTCGCGAAAGCTACCTTTGAACACGTTGGACTTGTCATCGCTCTGACTCCTGGTTGCTGTGTGTCCGCGACAGCGTGTGAAGTGAACAGTGAACACCCGCCCTACTCTGCCTCTGGTTGGTTGGCAAATGAAGGAAATGTACTCTAAGCCAATCATCATCAGTTGTGGTTGTCTACCACTCCCCGACACACACACACACACACACACCAGAGAAAAACTTTGCAGTTCCTACAGAGAGAAAGCAACAGATGAAAACCGCTTCATTGAGCTCAATTAAAGTAACGCCGCATTTTATTGTCAGTAACGGTAACACCGTTGTAACGGGGGAAACAGTAATTAGTTTGATTACTCGTTACTGAAAAACTTAATGCCGTTAGTAACGCAGTTTATTTATAATGCCGTTAATCCCATCACTGCATACGGTACAGTGCCACTTTAAATGACATGACTTGTCTCTGGAGACATAACATTATAGGATGCACTAGTATCGATAACAGATTCGATAAGCTCAAACCTTATTGATTTTCGGGTTTTGAGAAATTTGGAACCGGGTCCTTAATAGAACCGGGTCCGAGACGCATCCCTACACCTGGGTGATGCACGGCAGCCATTTTTGCGCCAGAATGCTGACCACACATCAGCTATCAGGTGGAGAGATGAGTTGTTATATATGCCAATTTGGAAAGAGGGGGATTATTAGGTGGCCGTGGTGAGGCCTGGTTAGGAATTTGGCCATGACACCTTGGTTAACACTCCTACTCTTACGATAAGTGCCATGGGATTTTTAATGACCACAGAGAGTCAGGACACCCATTTAACATCCCATCCGAAAGATGGCACCCTAAGCTGGGCGGATGTCCCCGTCACTTCCCTGGGGCATTGGGATTGATCTTTAGACCAGAGGGAAGAGTGCCCCCTACTGGCCCTCCAACACCAATTCCAGCAGCACTGGTCTCCCATCCAGGGACTAACCAGGCCCAAGCCTGCTTAGCTTTAGAAGCAAACCAGCAGGGCAATACAGGGATCTATGCTGCTGGCACAGTCATCAAAGATTGTAGTCATCAAAGATTAATTCTGAAGTGAAATATACAATTGAATTGGAAGGTCTCGTGTCACAAGTCACAGACAACAAAATGGTTTTATTTAATAACTTTTTTATTTATTCATTACTAGGATAACCAAATTCCAAATTCACCTGACAAGCTACTATAGAATGCTCCAAAATAGAATACACATTGGCAAGCAGTGACAAATGCACTCCTGGTCCAAGCACATCTGTCCTCTTTTCTCCTAAACTTCAGGGGTCCTGCACGGATCTGACTAATAAAATCCTGAAAAATCAACCAGTTGAACTAATCTTTTATTCAAATATATAAAATTCTGAAGGAAACAAGGTTTCTTTGATTTACTTCAAGGCTTTATAATAACCTATAAAATGTGCAAAGAATTCTGCCATTGAAATTATGTTGAACATTTATGCTCTCCAAGTGTGTGGATATTATAGGCATGACTGACTTAGGAAAAGCAAAGCAAGTTCACTGGTCTACAGTTGTGGCCAAAAGTTTAGAGGATGCCATAAGTATTGGTCTCTACAAAGTTTGCTGCTTCAGTGTTTTTAGATCTTTTTGTCAGTAGTTACTATAGTATACTGAAGTACATGCAATCCATAAGTGTCAAAGGCTATTATTTACAATTATATTATGTTTATCTAAAGAGTAAATATTTTATTTTCCAAGACCTTTGCAATCTGCCCTCGCATGCTGTCAATTAACTTATTTGCTACATCCTGATGATGCCATACTGATGGCAGCCCATTCTTGCATGATCATTGCTTGCAGTTTGTCAGAATTTGTGGGTTTTTGTTTGTCCACCCGCCTCTTGAGGATCGACCACAAGTTCTCAAAGGGATTAAAGTCTGGAAAGTTTCCTGGCCATGGACCCAAAATGTCAATGTTTTGTTCCCCGAGCCACTTAGTTATAATTTTTGCTTCATGGAAAGGTTCTCCATGGTACCGAATTAGGCATTGGTCGTCACCAACCGGTTCTTGGTCAGTTGGGAGAGGTTGCTCTTGGAGGATGTGTTGGTACCGTTCTTTATTTATGGCTTTATTATAAATAATTTTCATGGCAAAGAGGGACTTTGCAATTCATCTGATCATGACATTCTGGAGTATATGCAAAGTGCCATCATCAACACTGAAGCAGCAGACTTTGTGAAAATTCTAAAGTATTTGTGACATTCTCAAAACTTATAGCCACAACTGTTGTGCGTCAGGAATTATATAGCCTACACAATGGCAAATCAAACTTTACAAATGCATGAACAACAGAAATAAGAGACAATCACAGCATAAAGTAAAAGGAATTTTATTATGCCTACTAAATAATACATTAATGATAATGATACATTATTACCGATTATTAATATTATGATTTTTTGTTTGTTACCAAGGTTATTATCGTAAACTAAAACTAAGACAGAAACTGTCAATGAAAACATTTTCGTAAACTGAAATAAAATAACCTACGATAGATTTGTGAAAAACGAAAACTAACTGGAACTAAAAATGTTGGCTACAAAACTGACTAAAATAAAATCGACAGTGAAATAGGTTCAACTTAAGTTAAATGAATGTAAAAAATAATTCACATGCAACGTAATTTTCTTCCGTACACATTGTTGCTTCACAACCAACATTTGTGCAGGTGTTTGTCTATCAATGAACTGTGTTGGCATGCAAAAAGAGCTTGATACCGGCGTGGGAAGCAAATGACCAGATAGCATATTTCCCTTTCTGCGATTTTGTCTGATGAACAACAGGAACTAGAGGTTTAATGTATCATATTTGTTGCAAAAATATTGAGTCTAAATAATGTTACATGGAGTTTATTACAATGTGTGAGGAGGAAAAGCGTGACAACAAGCCACTAGGCCATGGCAATTCCTGATTTCCTGAGGCTCTTACATCATCAACTGCATGCCTAGGTAGGCTTATGATCCCATATATAGACCTCAACAATCCCGCCCACAGCCGACTCCGGAAGTAAGAATACAATACAATTTCTCCATTGACAATTGGAGTATAAGCCATAAAATTTTAACTGTCAGCGGTATACTTAAAACCAGCTACAACAT
Source organism: Umbra pygmaea (assembly GCA_016801145.1). Classification (NCBI taxonomy): domain Eukaryota; kingdom Metazoa; phylum Chordata; class Actinopteri; order Esociformes; family Umbridae; genus Umbra; species Umbra pygmaea. The sequence goes on from JACXGM010024201.1 coordinate 13,954, forward strand.
GACTAAGCAATTGTACTGTATATGCTCATATAGACGCCAAAGGTTCATGGGGCATGTTTTGAGATTAATGTATTTTATTTGCAAACGTATTAACGTATTTTATTTATCCTCGAACTTGGAGGAGTCTTCCTCCTCTTCCTCACCAGAGGTGTCTGCCCTAGCACGTGGCCCCACCGGGGCCAATAGGACAGACTGCGCTCCCGCAGCCTCACCAGGCTCCTCCACAGGAGCGGGCTCGGTGAAAAAGGCCTCCCTCCTAGACCAGAGTTTAGAAGGCATGGCGGCGCAAACCGAGCATGTCGGATTAGGGAGCAACACGGCCCTCACGTGTTCGACCCCCAGACAAGCCACGCAGAAACCGTGGGTCTCACCGTCTTCAGTTAGACGGTGGCAAAGACATGCTCTGTCGAAAACGCAGACTGGGAAAAAAATAATGATGAAGTCGACGGAGTGTAGATCCGGTATATACAAACTAACGTCGTCGTTGGTGATGCAGCTTCGAACCGGATGCGGCTGAAGAAAAAGGTAGAATGTCATGGCGGGGTGGATCCCTTATATAGCTGGCGCGGTCACTGGTAGGAAGTGACGTATATGCAAACTTTTTCAGATGCAACCTGCTGCGCAGGAGGGATAAACCACTAAGAGCTAGAGCTCCCCCAATGGGGCGGAGCTCCACGATATAGAACCACAGTGATGCCTCTGATTGGTGGAACTCCATGATATCATGGACACAAACTCGTGGTTACCATGGAAATGTTTACTGAGCCCGCGAAAAGGCTATGTGTTTCCAACTCTGGCAGGCTGCCCGAGACGGCGCCTCTGTTGTAGCAAAAAATATGGATAGTTTGAGAACTTTATGTACGTTTACTGAGCTGTAGATTACACAATATTTCAAGGATGACATTTTGTAAGTGAATTTAGCTAAAGTTAGGTAATTTACAGTAATGTAAATGCGGAAAGATAACACTCGCAATGTTTTATGGGATGAGTAGTTCCTTTGCTCGGAAAAGAAAATATGTACACAGTCTTTTTTGGGATTTTCTGTTCATTTTGTATGCTTATACTTCACGTCGTAGCTGGTTAGTAAATAATCCAGACACTCAGAGTAAGCTACCTACAACATGTGGTTCACAATGACAGAAGGAAGAAACAAGCGATTTGATGCAGCAGCAGCATTGCAGATGCTACAAACCCTAGATGAGATGTGAGTCAGATGGGGGATCTGAGGCTAAAATCGACATGTCTGATGCGGAGTCTTTGTCTGATTCTGATCATGAGACACCCCCTCCAATGGCGGAGCCCCGTCGCAAGAAAACAAGAAAGGAACCAACAGTCAACCCTTCTGCCACTGGGAGACAGGAGTCTGGGAGGGACGGCACCATTTGAGTAGAAATGTCCAACAACGGGAGCAACGACAGCGCACCAGGAAGGCAGCCTACACAGAATGTCGTCACAGAAAGAGCAGGCCCAACAACTCACGCCAAGGAACGTAGTGGCAGTGCACACGACAGTTTTCTTTGTTTGTGTGACATGCAGATGCTTCAGGACATAAGAGATTGCACTGTGGCTTGTGCGCACAAAAATTGAGCAAGCACATGGGAAATGTCTGTTGATGAACTCAAAGTATTCATTGCGCTCTTGTATGTTCGTGGCGTGTATGGAGGGAAGAGCATGGATGTGGAGTCATTTTGTTCTGATCGATATGGAGTTGAATTTTTCAGAGAGACAATGCCACGCAACCGCTTCAGAGAGATTATGCGATACCTGCGTTTTGATGATAAGGATACAAGAAGCCAACGCTTGGAAACTGACAAGTTTGCTGCAGTCTCAGACACTTGGAAAAGTTTTGTGAAAAACTGTATTGCTTGTTAAAAAC